>RJWJ010004217.1:0-77948 GCA_004363605.1 Indri indri
GACTACAGGCATGTGCCACCATGCCCGGCTAATTTTTTCTATATATGTATTTTCAGTTGTCCATATCATTTCTTTCTATTTTTTAGTAGAGACGGGGTCTCGCTCTTGCTCAGGCTGGTCTCGAACTCCTGAGCTCAGAACGATCCACCCGCCTCGGCCTCCCAGAGTGCTAGGATTACAGGCGTGAGCCACCGCGCCCAGCCTTGGTTTGTGTTTTGCTCCCTATGGTTATATAAGTTATTGCTTTACGTATTTTGAGGCCTTATTTTTGGGGACATACTGCACATTTACTATGAATATATCTTCTCTGTTAATTTTTCCTTTTTTTTTAAATGAAGACAGGGTCTCGATATGTTGCCAAGGCTGGTTTCAAACTCTTGGCCTCAAGCAATCCTCCCACCTCAACCTCCCAAAGTGCTAGGATTACAGGCGTGAGTCACCATGCCTAGCCTAATTTTTCCTTTTACGGATATGTAACATTCTTATTTATTCCCCTGTGATCTTGTTAAATTCCAGTTTGTCAGATATCAGGATTATTACTTGTATCAGTAAGAGTTAAGCAGAATCAGTAGGGTATATAAAAGATTGATTGCAAGAAATTGGCTTACTCAATGGAGAAGGCCGACTAGGCAAGTTCAAAGTTTGTAAGGGCAGCCCATCAGGAAGGGCAGGCTGGAAGCTATTGTACACTGGTGGAGTTTCTTCTTCAGGGAAGCCTCAGTTCTGCTTTTAAGGCCTCTTTACTGAATTAGGCCCACCCAAATTACCTTGAATAATACCCCATACTTAGTTCAACTAAGTTTATGGACTTCAATCACATCTACCAAATACCTTTCCAGCAACACCTAGATTAATGTTTACTTGAATAACAGGGGACTGTAGCCTAGACAAGTTGCCACATCAAAAGACAATCACACTCTCCACTTCCTTTAGTGAAAATTTCCCTGGTACAGTGATATTATACTCTTTGACACCCCCCTATGGGGTCTACATCTGCCTCCGTTTGATTCTGTGCAGGCTTATGACTGCTTTGACCAAGAGTATGACAGAATTGGTGCTAGGCGACTTCCAATCTATGTTACAATTGGCCAAGGAGCTTCTCCCTTGTTCACTGGAATGCTCAGTCTTGGAGCCCAGAGCCAGATGTAATAAGTCCAACTACTCTGAGTCCTTTATGTTGGAAAGACCACATTTAGGCACTCTGGTTAAGTCCAGACTGAGTTCGTCTTTCACCCATCTCCTCCTAAGCCTAGACATGTGAGTGAAAAAGTCATCTCGGAAGTGGGCCCTCCCAGCCATCGCATCATCTCCACTGAGGCTACAGACACAATGGGACAAAGAAGAGCCACCCCTGCTGTTCCCCTTCCAAATTCATGACCCACAGAATCCATGAGCATAATAAAATGGTTATTCCTTAAAACCACTAAGTTGGGGTGGTTTGTTAACAGAGAAGTAGGTAATAGGAAATATGCTTTTCTATCCTTTTATTTTTCCAGCCTTTAATGTATTTTTGTTTTGTATCTCTTATAAATAACATGTTCTTTTTCCCAATCTGAGTCTCAGAATCAGCCTCCTGAGGAGGGACTCAGAACCTTTCATCGCGAATGTTTATGCACAGTAAAGCCTGAACCAGCACGTTAGGTCTTCTTCCTTTAGATTCACATCTTCCCTGCCCCGTCCTTCCTCTAGGAACCCTGGCACCCGTTTTTCTCTGGGTAATTGGTGCAAGGCTTCAACTCCCTTACGTTCCCCCAGCTGCTGGTACCTCCCGACATCCAAGTTGTCTACCAGACCTGTGCCTGCGCAGAGAAACTTTCAAGTTCCCTTCGGAACCCTGCAGGCAGCCTAACAAGCAAGTCATGGAGTTGGGTGGAGGAGGTTGCCATGGAGACAGGTCCAGGGCCAGCGGCCCGGGAGGGGGAGGCCGGAGCTCGGGCTCCGATTGGCTGTGCGGGCGCGCAGCGCTCTCCCGGCGCACATGCGCAGTGGCGCCGAGGCGAGGTCGCCGCGAAGCCGAGGCGCCGTGGGTTCTGCGCCGGGCTTCTCAAGACCCGGCTGGGGCGTGCGGCTCCTGGCCGAGACGCGCTGTGCTTTCCGGAGAAGGGAAGTGGCGGAGCCCGAGGCCCCTGCGCAGCTCGGGACCGAGCCCGCCACGCAGGCGCCCGCGCCGCCGCCGCCATTGTTGCCTCTGGCCTCTCGGGCCGCTCCGGCTACGCGTCGGCCCGGTCTCAGCTACAGGTAATGATGCCCCAGGCTCCGGGCGCGAGTGTCCGCGCGGTCGATGAGCGCCCGAGCCCCTCCATGCGCGGGCGCCGGTGCTCGCGGCTTGTGGGGAGGAGGAAGACTGGGTGGAGACTGCTGTGGAGGGCCCAGTCCCAGCGTGGCGCGTCGCGTAGTCCCCAACTCCCCTGCTGCCCTCGACCCTCTGGCTGAAGAGGAGTAAGAGGGACTGGCCAGGAAGGGGAGGCGACGGGAGGCGTGGCGAAACTGTCGCATGTCCTCTGCAGGGCCTTGTAAACAAGCTTTGGTGGCACGACTGTGCCTGAGCAGAGCTCAGAGCTGGAGCCTGGGGACAGGTGGTGTTGGTTCTACTCCAGGTCAGGCCAGTTCTGAGGTTTTCTTCGGGAATCCTGGCCTCGACATATTTTTAAGCAGCTGCCTCCTGTAGAAGTACCTGAAGGGTTCATATCACACCAACCTTTTCTACTGCTTTCCAGTCCAACCGGCCTGTCTTCACAGCCCTCTGATACTGAAAAGCTAGAGTAGGCTGGCATTAACATGCGAAGCAGATAAATGGCTCCCCTCCCCCGCCCCCCACAGTTCCCTTGGGAACTTTCAGCACTTTTTAAAGAAGAAATTCTCCCAGTTTATTCCAAGTAACAGTAGATTTGCTCTCTTGATATAGAGAGCCAGCTCAGTCATTACAGCTTCTGTAACATCAGTGACCAAAATACTGAAACATTTTTTCTGCAAAAATGTTCAATTTTTCTTTAAACAAGTTAAAAGTTTAATTTGTCATTTTGCTCAGATTCTTTAAATCATTTCTTCTATTACCATCTTTTTATGGTGGCTCCCCCTCCCCCACCAACCTCAAGCAGATTGCAGTTCTTTTACTAGTCTAACGATTATGGGGAGGAAGACCAAAGTAAAGCCTATGTGTGTTTGTGCACACCGGGGAGTCCGTTTCTCTGTGTGTGTATGTATAGCAGAGTGCACCAGGAACTCGAGGCCTTGTGGTCTATTCTTGTGTTTCAGGACCTTTTATCCATCCCTGCAAGTTCTGGGCTCAGAATTTGTAACTAAGGCTGCTAACTCTACCTTGCTTCTGTTCTGCCCTTAGCTGTGTCAGTCCTTGATATAATGTCTTTGTGGCTCTAGCATGAGACTCCAAGCAGTTGGCTCACTACTGGAGAAATAAAGGATATCACCAGATTGACTCTCCTGTCTGTAGCAATGTTAGCCTCAAGCAAGAGGATGTCCACTTCTTCACGCTCCCAAATCCTTCTAATGCGGAAGCCAGACAAGGCTCAAATTGGACACCACAGTGTTGGGAAGGAAACCCTCACTTCAAGACTCTTGCGTGACACTGAGACCTGTCGACAGAATTTTAGGAATTTTCCATACCCAGACCTGGCTGGTCCTCGAAAGGCATTGAGTCAACTCCGAGAGCTCTGCCTTAAATGGCTGAGACCTGAGATTCACTCAAAGGAACAAATCCTGGAGCTGCTGGTGCTGGAGCAATTCCTGACCATCCTGCCTGGGGAGGTTAGGACTTGGGTAAAGTCCCAGTATCCAGAGAGCAGCGAGGAAGCAGTGACTCTGGTGGAGGATTTGACTCAGATTCTAGAAGAGGAAGGTGAGAATGGTAGAGCAAAGAGGGGAAGAAACCCTGGATGGTTAAATAAAATAACTAGCATATCAGAGAGCAGCTCCTTTAGAGAAATTGGGGAGAACAAAAGTCAGTGAATGAGTGAGAACAAGGCTTTAACACGAACTCCATCAGGCATGGTGTGCCCCTTCTAGATTGCTTGGGACCACACACACATTGTCGAAACTCAGAGGAGAAACATCATAAAAGAATAACCAGATACAACCAAATTACCCCCATGTGAGCCCTCAGAAAGTTTACCTGCGAAGGTTTGCACCATTTTAATAAATCATTTGCTTTGTGAGTTGAATTTTACAATGACATATTTCCAAAAAGGTAGGAAAGGTCCAGAGAACATTCCCTTATTAAGAAAAGAGACCACTCACAAGATTAATATCATATAAAGATTTAGTAAAAAAATTGTGAATTTTGTACCTATCCTTAAGAGCTCCAGAGCAGACTTGTTCTTGAAGTCTGCATGAACATCTTAGGACACATCATTCTTTGAAGGAGGAGTTCTGTTTTTGCTTTCCTTCTGACTTCTCACTTTAAGAAAGCATGGGCATCTATTTGGTGAAGGGTTTCCTAGGCTCTTCAAACAGGACTAATCTCTGTCATGGTCTCTTTCTCTTCCCTAGCTCCTCTGGACTCTGCCCTTTCCCAAGAGACCCCAGAGGAAGACCCCAGAGGAAAACATACTTTCCAGACAGGGTGGCTAAATGACTTGGTGACCAAAGTGAGTTTGATTTCTTTTATGGTTTTAAAATGCCTTAGTGCGTGAGGACATTTTCTGTCCTGGCCCCTTAACTACTGTGCCCCCAAAAGCTCTATCTAGGACTTAAGCCTCAGTTTCTCTCCTTAGTTATCTTGGCCTGTCAAGGTAGGTGAATGTACTATATAGGAAACGGCCTTCCATAGCCTTCCCTTCATGTGCCGTTCCTCACTCTTTGACTTGAGGTCAGCAAGATTGCGTAGAGGTTGAGGGATTGACCTTCACAGCCAGATGGATCTAGGTTTTGGTACCTGGCTCTACTGTTGAATATGTGTTTTGGGAAAAGATGCTTAACCACTCTTAGCTGAGTTATTCAACTCTCGTAAATAGAATTTACCTCTTAAATTGTGAGGATTAACTATTATAAGACTTGTAGTGAGCCTAGAGTACAGTAAATGATTAACAGATAATAGTTGCTAAAATTATTTTTTCTCATTAACAAGTAATTAAAGACCATGAATTCTGTAATATTACTATTGATCATGAGTCTGTTATTTTAAGGAATAACAATTCAAGCCACCTTAAAAGAAAGATTTACTGTAAAAACATAAATAGTCTTTCTGAAATTAGAAAGCCTTTGGTAACCACAATAAAATGATAATAGATGATATGAATATTTATCTGGAAAACCTAAGGAAATCAAGGGGAAAACTGCTAGAAACAATAATAGAAAAATTCAGTAAAGACTGCTACAGAAAATGACATGCAAAAATTATTCACTTAAGTATACATAAAAATCATGTAGATGATAAAATGAAATCAAAGATTTCATTCAAGTGTCACTCACCCACCCACCCCCCCAATAAGGAAAATATCTGAAACTAAGCATGGTATAAATTTTATAGTATCTTCATGTCTTATATCATTTTGTAGGAGAAGAAAGAAACCTTCACTGTTGTAAAGCCATCAGTTCTTCCTAAATTATAAACTAAATATAATTTAAAATACCAGTATGCCTTTTTAAAGATACTGACAGCTGTATGAAAAAATAAACATTTAAGAGTAATTTTTTTTAACAAAAGGAAGAGAAGAGCAAAAAGGGACACTAACCTTACCATCTAAAAGTGCAACAATTCAACAGTGTGATTATTGATACCGGTTTTATTTTAAGAAAGACTCTGCATTTCATTATAGAGCATGTAAAAATATCTTAAATTTTTAAACTATAACATGTTGAATTTATTCTTAAGGCAAAGCTTGAAAAACAATACCATTCAACTTTGTCATCTATGTTTAAAATTTAAATATAAAATTCTTTTTTTTTTTTTTTTTTGGAGACAGAGTCTCGCTCTGTAACCCTGGCTAGGGTACAGGGTTGTCATTGTAGCTCACTACAACCTCAAACTCCTGGGCTCAAGCAATCCTCCTGCCTCAGCCTCCCAAGTAGCTGGGACTACAGGTGCCCACCACTAGGCCCAGATAATTTTTTATTTTTTGTAGAGACGGGGTCTTGTTCTTGCTTAGGCTCATCTCGAACTCCTGAACTCAAGCGATCCTCCCACATCAGCCTCCCAGAGTTCTAAGATTACAGGTGTGAGCCACTGCACCCAGCTAAAACCCTTTCTTTTATAAGATGGAGTCACCAATGCATGCAGTAGTGCCAATTGAAAAATAATAAGTTCTACTTTGTTTTCAAACTTCCCTTTAGGGTCATTGAGAGATTCTCTGGGGCCATCTGTATATTGGAGGGGGGTTTCGACTAGACAACGTTTATGGTCCTACTAAAGCTTAAGATTCTGCAACTGTTCCAACTCCTGCCCATCACACATGCACCTAGTGTTATCACTGTACCCCTTCCCACTAGTTCTTGAACCAAGTTAAGTTATATTTGATGTTTTAGGAAACAATGACATTCAAAGATGTGGCTGTCGACATCACTAAGGAGGACTGGGAGCTAATGCGTCCTGTACAGAAGGAGTTATACAAGACTGTGACATTACAGAACTATTGGAACATGGTTTCTCTGGGTAAGGATCATCTGTAGCCCTCCTTCTCCCAACCTGCCCACCAGAGTATCTTTTTTCCCTCAGTTGTTAAAAATGGATTGGGCCTCTGAAGTACTTGGCTGACAGTGGATGGGGTCTAGAAACAAGTGTCTTCATCCCATTCAGGCACAAAAAATGGCTCCGTTTTACTGGTTTTTCTCAAATGAAAGGTTTCTGAGTGAAAGATCATCGAAAGCTATGATGCACAGCTGCACAGCACTGCCACCAATGCTGCCCTGCCCTTCTCTGGTACTCTGAGGGAAGGTTGTTTCCCTCATGATCTCTAGGGGCTTATCCTCTTGGGTGGCAGGAAATGTTTATCCTAGCTCTGAAAAGGATGGCAACCTAATTCTCTTATTAGATCATGTCCATGAACTATTATTTTCCTGTAGAGGTCTGTCCTCCCAGATAAGTAGAAGTCAGGTAATAAACTTTGAACAACTGTTTATCTCCAGGATAAAATTCATTATGTTTCTCCTGAATAGGACTTACAGTGTACAGACCAACTGTGATTCCTTTATTGGAAGAACCATGGATGGTGATAAAAGAAATTTTAGAAGGCCCTAGTCCAGGTAAGAGAAGAACTAGCACGTGAACTTCTTTGCACTTAGGAGTCTGTATTCTAATTGTGGTAAGATATGTTCTTTAAATATGGCCAAGTCATGTCTGCAAAGGCATCCCAGCCTGTTAAGAACACTGAGCTATTTGGCATCGCTTCCTTACAGAGGCTGTCTCCAGGAAGAGAGTTTCCAAACATCATTTTTATACCTTTCTCCTGTCTCTTCTCATTTTATCCTTCTACATGACCCCAGATCCCATCTCTTAGAGCTTTCATTATGCCATTTTCCCCTTCCTCTATATGTAAACATGCATGAATGTCCCCTAAAAACTTAAATTTCAAACCTTCTTCTTTTTGAGTTTCTTTTATTCTGCCTCCACGTTGCTAACTTATTCCCTTCTTTTTTGTTTTATAATTATTTAAAAAATGATGTATTCACAAGATTCAGTAATTTTAAAACTATGTAAGGCCAGATTTATGCAGACGAGTCTCCCACCTGTGTACCACATTCACCCAGTTCCTCCATCTCCCAGCACGCAACCACAGCGGTTAGATCATGTCCATGAACCATTGTTTTCCTGTAGAGGTCTGTCCTCACGGATAGGTAGAAATCAGACAATAAACTTCGAACAACTGTTTATCTCCAGGATAAAATTCTGGCTTTATCCTGGAGATAAACAGTTATTCCAGGTGTTTGTTCTGCTTTGAGTTTTTTGCATGTAAAGTCAGTATAAAAATATTTTTTCTCCATTTTTTAATATGCATGGTAGCATACTGTATATACTATATTGTACCTTGCTTTTTCTTTACTTAAAAGTACATCTTCAGCTGAGCATGGTGGCACATGCTTGTGGTCCCAGCCACTCGGGAGACTGAAGTGAGAGGATTCCTTAAGCCCAGGAGTTCAAGTCCAGTGTGGGCAACATAGCAAGACCCTGTCTTTATTTAAAAAAAAAAACAAAAAACTGGATAACTTGGAAAGTTTTCTACATGAGTATGTAAGAAGCTAAGAGCTTCTCATTCCATTTTTTCTATCCGCATTGTATTTTTTGTGTCTCCTATTTGTTAAACTTGTTCTTCATTGATGGACTTTTGGGTTGTTCCCATTCTTGCTTTCCTCCACAAGTTCATTGTGAAAGATTTCAAACCTACAGAAAAGTTGCCAGCACAATACATTGAACACCTATGTACTGTTCACCTGGAATCATTAATTATACTTTTCAGCCACTTTCACTTTATCTCTTTACACACACACACACACACACACACACACACACACACACACTATGTTTTGACACTGAACCATTTAAAGGTTACAAGCATTATGACATCTTACCCCTAAATACCTCCTAAGAACATGAACATTCTTCTACATAAGCACAACAGCCTTCTCTCACTCTAAATATTTAACATTTGTATAATAGTGTCATCAAATGTATAGTCAAATAGTCACATTTCCCCCACTGTCCCAGAAACATCCTTTATAGATATTTTTCTCCTCAATGCAGGATCCAGTCAGAAAACACATACTCTACTCATTTATCTCCTGTCTTTAGCCCCATTTAACACATTGACTGCCACACTAGAAAAAAAAGTTTTTCCCCTGGGGCCACAGTGTTTTATTAAAAAAAAAATGATCCTTCCTAATTTGTTATTTTTTATTGTTTTCTCTGTGTGTGTGTGTGTGTGTGTGTGTGTGTGTGTGTGTGTGTTATACAACTCAATCCACGTTTTTAGAATTGTCAATATTAATTGCAACAATAAGAACATCAACAAGTAAGATTTTCATAAACCAACTGCAGGATTTTGTTTCACGAGGCCCTGGGCTGAAAACTAGCGTGAGTTAAATACAACTCACATGGCAGTTAATGTGTTAATTAGAACTGTTCCTAGCCTTTTCTTTTTTCTTTTTTTAATCTTTCATGATATTGACATTTTTTTGAAGGATCCAGGCCAGTTTTTTTCCTAATGACCCACAATCTAGATTTGCCTGATTGTTTCCTCAAGATTAGACTCAGATTAAATGTTTTTGCCGAGAATATTTCAAAGGTGATGTGTACTTTCCATTGCATTCCCTCAGGAGGCACATATGTTAATTTGTCTCATCATTGGTGATGCTCACCAATGGCTAACGTGTTGTCTAGAGGATCTCTCCATTTTAAAGGTGCATTCTTTTCTTTGTAATTAATGAGTAATCTGTGGAATGATACTTTGAGGCCACATGACTATTCCTTGATAACCTTTTACTTAAAATTTTAGCGTCCATTGATGATCTTTGCCTTATTATATTGCTGGTTACAAAATGGTGATTTTCTAATTCAGTCATCTCTTGTAAATGATTCTTTTGTAAAGAATAGCCCCTCCTTCCTCCTACCACATCTTTATGTGCATATATTATACTACTATGGATAATGGAATTTTTAAAAATTTAATGTGATTCTTCCATTAATTCCAATTTTTTTGTTTTGTTTTCTGTTTTTGATGCTCACTTATCCCAAATTTGGGCAATGGGAGCCCTTCAAACCAAGTCCAGCATCCTTTCGACATGTCCTCATTTAGTCTTTGAGCATGTCCTTCCTTTCTGGCATAGCAAGATGTTTTTTTTTCGGGGGGTGGGGGGCGGGCGGCGGGGACAGAGTCTCACTGTGTTGCCCAGGCTAGAGTGCCATGGCATCAGCCTAGCTCACAGCAACCTCAAACTCCTGGGCTCAAACAATCCTTCTGCCTCAGCCTCCCGAGCAGCTGGGACTATAGGTATGCGCCACCATGCCCAGCTAATTTTTTCTATATATTTTTAGTTGTCTAGCTAATTTCTATTTTTTTAGTAGAGATGGGGTCTTGCTCTTGCTCAGTTTGGTCTCGAACTCCTGAGCTCAAACGATCCACCCACCTCGGCCTCCCAGAGTGCTAGGATTACAGGCGTGAGCCACCGCGCCCGGCCGCAAGATGTTCTTTAGGCTCATCTTGTGCTTGCCTTACACCTGGAATTTCTCCAAGGAATACCTGGTTCATTTTAGTGGGGAATAGTACTTAGAAACCAAGATCTGGGCAGTAACTGTATTTACTATTGTGATTACCATTCATTGCTTCTAGATCTGTTTAGTGGATAGAGCTGGGAAAAATATATGTATGTATTTTTTTTTAAGTCATGAGTTCATGCTGATAACTCTAATTCAAATCCAGCACCACAAGGATATTCCATTTTGTATATTCCCATGTTCCATTTTTTATTTCCTTTCCCATACAGTTAATAACCTGTTTTGTAACACCAGTGTATTTACTTTTTTGCTCTATCATGTTATAAAAAATAATTTCAGATTTATATCAGCACCACTACCAATAACAAACTGTCTAGATAAAGTTCAAGATTTCTTTGAAGTCCCTTTTGTCCTTAGAATATATACCACTAAGGGTAGTGTTTTCTTGCCTTGTAATTCTTTTTCATTTTACATTTTTGAGTAAATGTATTAACATTCTTCCCTATTCCCATCCACTAGCTATAGGTAACCATTTTCATTTGTTTCTGGTATATCTTTCCTATGTTTCTCTTTGCAAAAGTAAATCATGAATATATTTTTAAATCTCTTTTTGTATACAGAAGTAGTACATTATGCATACTCTTACATCTTACTTTGTTATTCCTTTTTTTTTATTTAAGACACTGACTTCTTATATGTCTACCAATATTAATGCTAGAATACATTAATTAAACAATTAAGACAGAATATAATATGCCACCTTACAGTGAATTTCTTCACTTTTTCTAAAAACTTTTAACTTTGGTCATTAGGTATTTTAAGGGTCATAATACTTAAAAAGCTAATTCTTTGCCATAATTTACTGCCTTATTTGGCAGAATACAAAATACACTTACAGCACAATAAATTATTTGGGGAATAAATTCAGCACACTCTAAACACTGAGAAAACACACATAGTGTAATGGAAATAAGCCTGAACTAGAGTCAGGGCAGTCTTCTGGGAGATAGTGCCAACCTGGGATCATGTTAAGTTAACTTTTCAACATGAGGAGTTGTGTAGATCTTTGAGGGAGCACGAGTTGGGCCTGTAAATCTTTAAGAAGGAGCAGTATATAGTTATGCATTTTGGGGGAGATTTTTCCTCCCTCCAAAGAGCACCAAGACTGAGAAAAGCAAGTTCCTTTTTCCCTTCCATAGAATTAAGGTTTCTGGGTTTTGTTTTTCTAGCTTCTGCTTACATTGTGTGTAATCCTCTGTGCAAGGGACTCCTGTCAACCTCCCTTCCTTGATTGGGCTCCAGGCTTTGTCTTCTAGCCCCTAAGCCCCTTGCACCCTCAGAGTGGAAGCTTAAAGTCATCAACATGATTAAGGAACCTACGTCAGGCAGCCAACTTGAGTTCTTGCTGACTCCCTGCCTTCCGGCTTTTATTTAATACTTGATTTTTGGCCTCTGAGGATTTTACTTTCTTGCCAGCTCAGAGGTGTATCCAGTTGAACCTTTGGTTAGGATATCTACAGTATACTTCAGGAAATGAAAACTTTGGTCATTCACAACTAGAATAGTACTCTTGATTTTCAGTGGCCATTACTGTCTCGGAACTTTTATAGTTCTTTATATTTATGCAGCAGCTAGCCATTCTTTCAGGGTCAATTCAAATCATACCTCCCCCTGAAGCTTTCCTGGATTACCTGAGTCAACATTGATCTCATGTTAGAAATATTATACCACTATTTGGCCTTATTAACCAACAGATACCATTTCTAACCAACACTTTCTGGTTAGTGACATATACATATTTAAGCCCTGCTTTATGATCTCAGTTTTGGAATTTGTAATAAACTGATTTGTTTTAAAATGTACACTTACAGTAGCAATTTATCTGTGGTCATTGTTCAGACTTGTAACTTTAAGCTTGTTAATTATAATTTTAGTACTTCCTTTTCAGGTTTATGTATAATCTGCCACAGACTGATTCTAATTACATTGATGTTAAAGTCAGCTTCTGGTACTATCACCTTTTTGTGTGTGTATGTGTATACCTACCTGTACAGTCCATTCACATTCTCGTTTTGTTTTGGAGTGGGGAGTAATAAATCCTGGTTTGAGAAAATTGATTTTTTTAATTTTTTTCTTCTATAAAAGTAATATAACTACATACCTAGTACTAAACAGCAATAAAAGTAATATAGCCAATTTATTGAGAATTATAAAATAGAAAAGAATGCCTATAATATCACTGTTAGCATTTTGGTAATATTTTTCCACTTCTAATGTTTTTTCGTGCTAGTTACGATACTGTTTTTTTTCATTTAACACTACTCCTAAACATTTTCTGATGTCAACTATCATTTTTGTATTTGAATAAAAGTAATAAAAGGACTTCATAAATTCAAGCAGTAGAAGGAAGCAAATTAAGTGTCTCCCTCCCCTCAGTCATTACGAAAACTTTCTCCCCTTAGATTATCAGTATCTGTGTCTGTCTATAATACATAGAGCATATCTTTATACAGATGAGATCTCTTACTCTACATTCTGTTATATACCTGCTGTGTTTTTGTGCTTTTTTTTTTTTTCACTTTATGTGTCCTACACACCTTTTCATGTCAATGGTCAATGTACCTAGACCTACGTAATTATTTTTATCAGTTATCAATATTCCATTATTCCTTATTCTAATGAGTCCCTTACTGATAGGATATAGCTATCATTTTCAGGGACTGCATACTATTCTATTGAATGCATATATTTGTAAAGGTATTATACTTTGATCTGCATCTTATAAAGTTTCTGAACTATTCAGTACATTTTTACTATATTATAAATGATATATTTGATAACGTATAATTCTTGATATTTGCAACTTATGTTTCCCACCTGGTTTCAGAGGAGAAAGGAGTTGTAACTTAAGTTTTCTTTTAAATCATCATACTGTAACCATAATAGGCATCAACAAATACATATTTGACTGCCTTATTACAGCTAGGTTTGGGGTCAGAGTTTTTTGTTTGTTTTGTGTATACGTGTGTGCATATTTGTGCACTTTCATTTGAGTTCACCTTTTTATAAGTTACTGTCATTTATTTTACCAGTTCAGTTGAGTGGCCACCATATCCAGAGTCTTGGGCCATTTTCTGAAGGAAATATAAAAGAAGGATAAACTATTTCCAGAGTTTGCATCTAAGTTGGAAATATAAGAAATGCACAAAATTGTGAAATACAGTCATGCACTGCATGATGACATTTTGGTCAGCAATGGACTGCGTATACAACAGTGGTCCCCTAGGACTATAATGGAGCATATATCGAAGCCTAATGTATGGCACTTGATGTTGGTATTGCAGATCAAAGTAGGGCAAATTACTGATATTCAGTAATGGTACTAGGACTTTTGGGTTTCCACGTAAAATATATATAAAAATAAAAAGATATATACCATCTAGGTTTGTGTAAGTACACTCCACAGTGTTGATGCAGCAACAAAATCACCTGATGACATTTCTCAGAACGTATCCCTGTCAGTAAGCAAAGTGTGACCTGTGATCATATAAAGCCAAGTTCTATCATGGGCCCAACGTTGTATTAGGTTGAACCATATGAGACTACTGATATTCAGGCATTTGTACCTATTTTAAAAAGGCAGTTTCATATGTGATTCAGCCTACTCTGTATTTTAGATTCTGTGAAGGAGTATTTTAGAGGGAAACACACCTGGGCTGTAAACATCTTTTTTAACACATCGACTGCCACACTAGAAAAAGAAAATTTTTCCCTGGGGCCACAGTGTTTTTTTAAAACAAAATGATCCTTTCTAATTTGTTATTTTTTATTGTTTTCTGTATGTGAGTTATATGCAACACAATCCACATTTTTAGAATTAAATTGTTAATATTAAGTGTAACAATAAGAACATCAACAAGTAAGATTTTCATGAACCAACTGCAGGGTTTTGCCTCATGAGGCCCTGGGCTGAAAACTAGCCTGAGTTAAATACAACTCACATGGTAGTCAATGTGTTACTAGATAGAGAATGTATAAAAGAAGGCCTAAAATCTGGGATTAGCACGGCATCTATGGAAAAGTATGAAGAAGTAGAAGGCAACTTTAAGTTAAGCCAAATATGAGTTATAATAGGAGACATAGTAGAATAGAAAAGGCTAGAATACTTCAGGACTGAATGCTATGAGGAGGTATTTTGAACTTTTTTTTCTTTTTCTCTCTTTAACTTTTATCTTTTAAGCCGCTGGTCCTTAAACTTTAATGTATAGCAAAACCACCTGCAGGGCTTACTAAAACAAATTGCTCAGCTCCACCACCAGAGTTTCTGATTCAGTATGTCTGAGTGGGACCCAATAATTTTAACACATTTCAGATGACAGTGATGCTTATGCTGCTAGTGTGAGGACTGTAGTTTGAGAAGCATTGTTTCAGGCTATGGGACATTTCTTAGAGATATTTGTGCATAGAAAGTACTCCATGAAATTGCTTAGGAATATGATGCAGGATTGTGCAGAGTAGATTGGAAGAGAGTGTGATGAGAGTTAGCATGCCTACTTCATGACCGCATTTTATAAATCAATCCATGAGGCCATCTCAAGTTATCCCACACAGTTTTAACCATTATTTTCACTTCTCTTAGCTCTGTCACCTGACCTATTTTATTTTATTTACCTAATTGACCACCTAATCTATTTTATTTACTCTGTGCCCATATTTAATAGTGAAGAGCCTCTTTGTTTTCAACAATTTAGTCTCTCACTTTTTTGGTCTTTTTTTCTCCTTTCCCAAGCTTTATGGGCCATTTTAATGAAGCTGCCAAAGTTACAGTCTTTGGGCATTTTATTTGTGTTTATTATTTTGTTTCTATTTTGGCAATTTCCATTCTCCAAATAAAGACTTTTTATATTCTTTTTATTTCAGAATGGGAAACTGAAGCCCAAGTGTGTACTCCAGTACAGGATATTTCTAAACTCACAAAGGATGGAACCAAAACCATCAAATTAGAAGAATCATATGACTTTGATGACAGATTACAGAGGCAAGCAACAGATACCTTCTGGAAAATTCCCACTAATGAAAGAGATTTCATTTTGAAGTCAGTCCCTTCACAAGAAGATGACCCTACAGAAGAATATCTTAGTAAATATGATATATATGGAAATAATTTTGAAAAGCATTCAAACCTGATTGTACAGTTCGATACCCAATTAGATAATAAAACGTCCATGTATGATGAAGGCAGTGCAGCTTTCAATTATGTCTCCTATGGTGTTGTACATGGGAAAATACTTCCTGGAGACAAGCCTTACAAATGTAACGTGTGTGGGAAAAAATTTAGGAAATACCCATCCCTCCTGAAACACCAAAGTAGCCATGCCAAAGAGAAATCTTATGAATGTGAAGAATGTGGGAAAGAATTTAGGCATATCTCATCCCTCATTGCACATCAGAGAATGCATACTGGAGAAAAACCATATGAGTGCCACCAGTGTGGTAAAGCCTTCAGCCAGCGTGCACACCTCACTATACATCAGAGAATTCATACTGGAGAGAAACCCTATAAGTGTGATGACTGCGGGAAAGACTTTAGTCAACGTGCACACCTTACTATACATCAAAGGACACATACTGGAGAGAAACCATATAAATGCTTGGAATGTGGTAAAACCTTCAGCCATAGTTCATCACTGATTAACCATCAGAGAGTTCATACTGGAGAAAAACCTTATATATGCAATGAATGTGGGAAAACTTTCAGTCAGAGTACACACCTTCTTCAGCATCAAAAAATACATACTGGAAAGAAACCATATAAATGCAATGAGTGTTGGAAAGTGTTTAGTCAGAGTACTTACCTTATTCGACATCAGCGAATTCATTCTGGAGAGAAGTGTTATAAATGTAATGAATGTGGAAAAGCCTTTGCTCATTCCTCAACTCTTATTCAACATCAAACTACTCACACAGGAGAGAAATCCTATATATGCAATATATGTGGGAAAGCCTTCAGCCAGAGTGCAAACCTTACTCAGCATCACAGGACACATACTGGAGAGAAACCATATAAATGCAGTGTGTGTGGGAAAGCATTCAGCCAGAGTGTGCACCTTACTCAACATCAGAGGATTCATAATGGAGAAAAACCCTTTAAATGCAATATATGTGGGAAAGCATATAGACAAGGTGCAAATCTTACTCAGCATCAAAGGATTCATACTGGAGAGAAACCCTATAAATGTAATGAATGTGGGAAAGCTTTTATTTATTCCTCATCACTTAATCAACACCAGAGAACTCATACTGGAGAGAGACCCTATAAATGTAATGAATGTGATAAAGATTTTAGCCAGAGAACATGCCTTATTCAACATCAGAGAATTCACACAGGAGAGAAGCCCTATGCATGCCGTATATGTGGTAAAACTTTCACCCAGAGTACAAACCTTATTCAGCATCAACGCGTTCATACGGGTGCCAGACATCGAAATTAATTGATAAGGGAGACTTCATTTAGGTTTTACAACTTGATCATGTAAATTTTATTTTGTGCACCATGTGTTAAAATATTATTCAATAGAAGAAATCTGAAGTGCAATATGTTAGATACCACTCAGAAGTATCAGAATTAGTAATATGAATATAACCTATTTAAATGTAATGTGAACGTTAAGAAGGAAACCTCATTGACTTCTTAACCTTTATTTGATATCAGTTTAATTCATTCTAGAAAGAAACCCTGTGACAGGGTATTGAAAAACCTGTAACTCATCAACTCTTACTGTATTTCAAGTACTTCTTAATGAGGCCTTATGAGTGTAACTTGGGAAAACATCCATCAAATCTCTATTTCACACTAGAGGGTAATCCTGAGATTATGAGAGAAAAAGCTGCTTTCGGGCCTTTATATCTTCCCAGTATTATTGAAGCCTTAAAATATGTAAAGGGTTGCCTCCCCTTTTCCTGTCATGCCATAACTGTCATATGGAGCCAGTAGATTTGCAAAAAAAAAGTTGAAAGTATTTTAAAGATTTATATGTGACCACTGTTTAATTCCAGTTTCCCTCAGATACTATAGTAAAGGAAGAAAAGCTTAATGAAAAGTGATGTTAGGATAGAGAAAATAATGTGTATATAACACTTAGACATGTACAGATTTAGTTAAACAGGCAAAAAATAAGACACTACAAGCTTAAATTAATCTTTAAAACATGTTAGCCTTAGTTTCACTGGGTTTTGACATACAAGGTCATCCTGAAGTAAAAAATAGGCATACAGTTCCCGTTTTTTTTCGCCTGTCTCCTGAATTCATAACTTAAGGTTTCTCTGTGACTGTTTACTGTAGAAAGTCCATTTTTTCCACTGAAACACATGTTTCTTGAGTGCCTACTGTGCTCAGGTCTCAAATTTCCTAATTGGATCCTTTCAGGGTTTAATACAGTATTAAAAATCACAGCTGACTGAAGCAACAAAAAGCTTTCTAGAGTAATGAGAAAGTAAGGACATGATCTTAACTGTTTTATCATGGAGTGAACATGAGAAATTGCCAAAGTGGGTTGCCAGATACTACCCCATATCCCAAGAGAAGGAAGTAACAAAAGCAGCTATGTGAGAAAAATAAGTAATGGAAAATAGATTTGAGTTCACTGCTGAAAGTGGGTTAGGGAAAAAGGTGAAAGCTTAATGGAGTGAGGAAAGAGAATGCATAGGTAACTTATACGTGAAATGTAGTTGGACTTGCTTTACCTAAGAAAATAAGAGTGGCTACATAAAAAAGCAAAATTTATTCTGGTAATAAGTAGAAACTAAAAACAAAATGACTGATTTTTAAGGAATAATTGGAAACCTGGTACTCCATACATACAGGTAAAATAGAGATTACTCTTAGTATGTCAGGAAAGAAAATTCATTGGAAAAAGCATTGATGCAGAAACTTTCATTGGTGTGGTAGTCATTAAGCAATGATAACTGAATTTTGGGGTCCTAAACAACATAAAAGGAAAACTGGCAGGAATGCAAATTGAAATAGGTACAAATAATATTATATTTAATATTCACAGCATTCCGCTATCTGAATATATGACCATATTCTGAGAACTTAGATTCATCTTGTTCATATTTGTTTCTCCAGTGCCTTGCACATAGCATGTGGTCTATACATATTGGTTGAATTAATGAATAAATTACATAAATTAGAATTGAGTAATAAGGTAGAATTGATTGGCATGGACTGAAAATTGGTAGAACAATACTTTTTTGTACATACATCAAGGAAATATTTCATAAGTATTCTTTACTGGGTAATAGGAATTGCTTAAAAATGGAGAATCAGATTTCATGGGACATCTTTGCACAAGGAAATTTTCCTGAGCTAAATGACGGAAAATTGATGTATTAATAGATTCTGGTGCCATAAACATCAATTTAAGCATTATTGATCATGCAGCTTCATTTGGACATTACTGTTTATATAAACATCCAACAAATAGGTGCTGAAGGAAAGACCTGGGGTGCTAGCATCGTCAAAGCTATATTGAATGTTTTCTTTAACAAATTGTTGCTTTCCCTTTTCCTCACATTAGTTAACCTTGATGTTGTAGTATCATCCTTCACAAAGCACAGGTTGCAAAATACTCAAATTGTGCTTATTCCATAGTTCTCATGATAAAAAAAAAAAAAAACAGCTATGTTGAAGATACACTTTTTTTTTTTTTTTTTTTAGACAGAGTCTCACTCTCTTGCCTGGGGCGAGTGCTGTGGCGTCAGCCTAGCTCACAGCAACCTCAAACTCCTGGGCTCAAGCGATCCTACTGTCTCAGCCTCCCAAGTAGCTGGGACTACAGGCATGTGCCACCATGCCCGGCTAATTTTTTCTCTATATATTTTTAGCTGTCCAATTAATTTCTTTCTATTTTTGGTAGAGACGGGGTCTCGCTCTTGCTCAGGCTGGTCTCGAACTCCTGAGCTCAGAACTATCCGCCCGCCTCGGCCTCCCAGAGTGCTAGGATTACAGGCATGAGCCACCGCGCCCGGCATAAGATACACTTTTTTTGATGCCACTTCATCCCTTACACACACTTCTTTCTCTAGGATGAACATGTGGAGTGTTACAGTCCATAGCACCTTTCTTTGCATTACTTTGTATTTCCTGCCTTTATGTGTTTTATGTAAATAATGCATCTATAAAGTCTTCCAATGATACACAGAGGCAACTGATGCACTTAGAATAATAGTGGAGAATCCTAGATCTTTGTATATTTTTCCAACTTTTACAGTTGTCTGACCCACAAATAATTCAACAGTTTTTAGCAAATAGTCTTATTTTCCAAAATTTTTTATTATGAAAATGCTCATATACAGAAAATTTTAAAAATAATAAAATGAACTGTGTACCCTCCACCTAGATTTAAAAATTGACATTTTGCCATATTTTTTACTGAACAATTGGAAAATAACTTACAGACATGATTTCACCTCTAAATACTTAAAACATGCATCTCATAAAAATAAGGACAGTCTTTTACATAACCATAATATCATTACATACCTAAACAAAATGAACAGTAATTCCCTAATATCTAAAGGCCCTGTCCATGTTTAAATTCCCCATTGATTCAGTGAGTTTTCACACATATTTGTTGTATCTGTTTCATCTATCTAGAACAGTCTCCACCTTTGGTTTTTCCTCATTTTAAGACAGCAGGTCAGTTGTCTTGAAGAATGTCTCACAGTCAGGATTTAACTAGTTGTTTATATATGGTTTACATGTGGATTGTTCCTATATTGTGTCAGTTAGAAGCTAGGGCCGAAGGCTTGATTGGATTCAGGTTAAACATTTTTAATGTTAACACTTCACAGATAAGTTTCATATTGCATCATATCAAAAGTGTCATTAATATCCAGTTGACTTACTGTCATTGATGTGACATTTGATCACTCATTTGAGGTAGTAATCACCAGATCTTCCCAATAGAAAGGTAGTTTTTTCTGCTACAATTTAACAATCTGTTGAATGACACTTTGGCAGCATATGAATATCCTGTTTGGCAACTTTTCACCTGGTGGTTTTAGGGACCGCCAATGATCCTTGAATCAGTTGTTTCATGAAGGTTTGCAACATACTAATTTTCTAATTCTATCATTCTTTATCATGTACTGACTAGCATTCTCCATGGGAGAACTTTGCCTCATCAACTGGGAATGTACTAGAGACATGGTCATGCTCAATTCTTTTCCTCTATTTACCAGTTTAGTAGTTTAATTACCAGTGAGGAGTTTAATGTTATCATCTGCAGTGATGACAAATGAGTCAATGTGTTACAATCAATTATAATCATTGTTTCTGATGTTCAAATTCTCCCAAATTTGGCCAGTGGGAGCCTTTCAAGTAGCTCTTCCGTTCTTTTGATAGTCCCTCTCTAGTCTTTGGGCAACTTAACTGCCTTCTGACACAGGATATCTCAAGTTCGCCTTGCACTTTCAACGCCCCAGACTTGGAATGGAACATGTCTCCAGGAATTCCTGGCTCCTTTTTATAGGTAAGCTATTTAAAAATCATGATCTGGGCACTGGCCATGCTCACTGCTACTGGAGCAAGTCTCACTCAACTTTGTTTTCATAAAGACAACACTCTGCACTCATGTCATCAGTTACATAATATCTAATTATGCAATGAGCGATATAATTACGTAACTGGCATAAACTTTTGGGAGAAAAAAACTAAGTCTTGCTAAGCACATACCTAAATTAGAACAGTTCCATATTATGTATACCAGAAAGCAGCAAATTAACTGCAAGAGGTCCTGTGCCAAGGCTATCAGCAAATTTTACACAGGGAATGGAGCTTGTCAGTAAATCTGGCAAATGGGTTAAGTAGAGGGCAATTAAGAGAATGACTAGATGATACCTACTATATTGTGTTTTAACTATTACATGTCTTGATAACTTATCGTGTTTATAAGCTAATAACCCTCCTTTCCCATCACATTTCTTATGGCAGGTTTTTGGTATGACCTAAATTTTAATCCTGAAGATCTGTTTCATGTAAATCTAAGTATTAGTTTTTCTTACTAAACCTTTATTTGGTCTTTAAAATGTTAAAGCTGTTTTTTTTCTCACTCTTTGTCTTCTGGTGTCAATTCATTGGCATGTGCCTGTAAATGTATTCTTAGTCCTTTATTTGTTATTCTCCCCATGGCTCTATATTTCATCATAATTATTAGCCCCTTAGAACACAATAACCATTAAAAATGGCAAGCATGTGCACGACAGTGATATGTGTAAATATGTGTAGAAGTAAGCTTGTGAGCAACATCAGGTCCTCTGCTCTGCATGGGTGGGGAAACTGAAGCCTGTGATGCTGAAGTGTCTTGCCTGAGGTCATATGTAAAACAGTGACAGAATAAGGACTGGAACCCCACAGCTCCAGCCCTTAGTTGAGTTCTTATAAAATAATGTTAAATGGAAATTCTGAGTACAAACAGTATGTACCTACAATTCTATAAAATTAAGTATTTTTATGAGATTAGAGCACTGAAAGTTTTTTTAAATCCATTTCTGTCCTCTCTCACATACAGTTCTTAAATTCAAATGTTTAAATGAGAAGAGCCCAACTCAGGATGCACCTCCCCCTGCCAATTTTTCATCTCACCCAGATCTTTCCCAAGTTTTGGAACCATACAGTCATTTTCCTGAAGAACAATCTTAGACCATAACAAAATAAATTCTGTATCCAAAAGTTGAAAAGTAATGATCTCACTCCACTATACATTGACTAAAAACTATAGCTGGAGTATTATATTCCTTCTGAGCACCATTATTTTATATAAGCACAGTCATCCTTCAGAATCCCCAGAGGATTGGTTCCAAGACCCCTGTGGATACCAAAATCCAGATGCTCAAGTCCCTGATGTAAAATGGCATAGTATTTGCATATAACTTATGCACATCCTCCCATATACTTTAAATCATCTATATTACTTATAATACCTAATATAATGTAAATGCTATGTAAATAGTTGTTATACTATATTTTTTTACATTTTATTTTTGTAGTATTCGGGGGGTTTAAATATTTTTGATCAGAGGTTGGTTGAATCCATGGATGCGGAATGTTCAGATACCCAGGGCCAACTGTGTAATACATTACACTAGGGTCCTTGGAAACTGCAGTTACTAACAGGACTCTAGCACCACTAACATGGAGGCGATCAAGAGTGCTGGGAAGGCCACCTATGGTCCTGCCCTTTCTGGAACTAAAAGAAAGCAGTAATGTAGAGGATTCACTTGAGAACCATAAAGGCACCAAGCAATACACAGTAGCCACTTAAATATTAACTGAATGAATAAATCCATTCACTCTAATAAACCTACACTGTTCAAGATCATAGCCAGATACAGCTGTTGAGAGAGGTGCAAAGCATTCATATTCAGTAAAGATAGCTTCTCACCACTGGACATGGTGGCTCATGCCTGTGAATCCAGCACTTCAGGAGGCTGAGGTGGGAGGATCACTTGAAGCCAGGAGTTTGAGACCAGCCTGGGCAACATAGTAAGAGCTACTTCGGAGGCTGAGGTGGGAGGATCATTTGAGCCCAGGCATTGGAAGCTGCAATGAGCTATGATTGTGCCACTGCACTCCAGCCTGGGTGACAGAGCGAGACCCTAAAACAAACAAAAAAAAGCTTCCCACTTTCCAAGACAAAGATGTGTCAACCATCCCTTTTTTCTTTACTGTACCATTTGTAGAGTACTTTATAATTAAAGCATTTTTTATATATTATCACATTCATTTCCTCTTTGTACGTGATGGACCCCAGAATGGAAAGGGACTGCCTCTCTTCTAATACCCAGAACACTGATCATGGATGAAACTTAACTTTAAAGAGATTATGTAGTGAAGGAAGAAGTATTCATCTTGTGAAAACTGGAAACCAGAAAAGAGAGAAGACCCAAACCTAAGACCTAGCTGCAAAAAACAACGTGCCATTTCTTCCCCTGCCTCCCAGGAATGAGCAGGAGTGTAAAGCCGGAGCTGGAGGTTGCAGCCCTACAATCACACCTATGAATAGCCACTGCACTCCAGCCTGGGCAACATAGCCAGATCCTGTCTCTAATCTAAAAAAAACAAAAACAAAAAAACGAAAACAAAACGAGCAGGATTGTAAAGAGCTGGGAAGGAAAAGAAGCCCAAGACTCTCCAACTTACCTTGAAAGAATTCCCACTTATCAGTAGGTGCTATATACCCTGCAATTCCCAACTGAGAGGGCAAATGAGGACCTGAAATAGTCGTGCTCTCCCAGATACAGAAAAGCAGGCCACAAATTTTGTCATTTTGGCCAGCACCTCTCTCCCTGAATTCCCAGATCTAAGTGAAGGCTTCTGTTTCTCTACCAAGAGCTGACAAACTACTGCCAGCTGGAGGCCAGAGCTAAAAATGATTTTTACATTTTCAAACGGTTGAAAAAAAATATTTTGTGATGCATGAAAATTACATGAAATTCAAATTTCGGTGTCAATATAAAATTTCATTGGAACCTAGCCACATCCATTTGCTTAAATATTGTCTATGGCTGCTTTTGTGCCACAACAGTAAAACTGACAACCATAAAGAGACTGCAAAGCCTAAAATGTTTACTATCTGGCCCTTTATAGAAGTTCACCAACTGTGTCTACATAATGAGGTGGGGGTGTCTAGGTCTATTCACTAAGCCAAACACGTTATAAGTAATACAAGGAGCAACACTCCTGGGGAGGGAGGACGGGGAGAGCATCAGGAAATTAAAGTCAATTAGGAGAGCTCTGAAGCATGGAAGTGAAGGAGTATAGCGGCACATGGCCAGAACTCCCGGTTAAGGGAAGAATGGTTAGTCTCTGTTCAGGAAGCAGGTGGACAATGCTGCCGAGAGAACTCTGGTCGGGCAATGATGCCTTCTGTTGATATTTCATGACTATGCGCCTATAACCCTCCGTCTAAAATCAGGGTGAAGGCATGTGAAATGCAGAGTGTACGGATGATCTGAGAGTTACATGAGCGGGTTCAAGAACAGTGGTCTTCCCTTTCTGCAGTGGCTTCGCTTACTCTTTCGCCAGACTAGGAGGAAAGAAACGTGGGTTCAAGTTAGCACTTTGTTCACTTTGTTCCAACCAAGCCGTGTTACGCAGGCCTCCCTTTCCTCTCCCTAACTGCAGTTCCTCACTCAGTTATAAAGTCGTCCACAGGAAGGGCAGCTTTTGGAAAGTGAGTTCCCTTTTCATTCCTAACCGTGAAATACCCTTCCGTATAACCCACCCCACCCCACACACACATACACACACCCTCCGTCGAAGTTCAACTTTCCCCCGCCTCCGAGGGGCTGCGAGTCCACCCACTGGCGGGGTAACCCCTCCTTGCCCGTCCCGGGAGGCCACCAGCCGTTTGGCTGAGAGGGGTGTGATGGCTAAGGAACCAGATCCCACCTCCCGGAAGATGGGGTTCGGGCCCAAAGCTCGTTCAAAACGGCCCTCGGTGCAAGAGCTGCCCCTCCCTAAACTACGACTCCCGCCGCCTTCACCACCAACATCTCCTCGGCCCAGAGAAAGACCAAAACAGAAGCCCAGCTTCCGGCTCGAAAAGGATTCTGGGGCACTGGGCGGGGCCAGGCACGACAGCGTTTCTGGGAAATGTGGTCTGCAGACCCCGCGGCGCAGATGCACCTTCACGCAGGGTGAGGGCCCCGCCCCGCACGCGCGCTGCTCCGAGCACACGCATGCGCTCTGCCCAGGCGAGGGGCGGAAGCGGGCAGTGGGGCGGGCTCTTTTGGCCTGGCATTCGCGGCCGAGGTGTGGTAGGAATGGTGGCGTTTATTTAAGGCTGACTGCAAATTTAAGTAAGTGGGAAAGACAGGCAGATTGTGAAATCTCACTCTGAGGAAGGGAGCGGAAGGTGTCCACGCGCCGCCTTAGGTGCACACCCGGACATCTGCAGCGGGACTGCTTCAGGGATCTCCGCTTCAGCCGACTAGGACCTGGCTGACGGGGTCTCTGTGCAACCGCGTTGGTCCGGGTCAGGGCAGCTGCGGTCCTCTCCCTCCAAGATCGCCGCGGCCTTCTCGTTGGTCTCTGAATGAACCTCGTGTACCTGTCGACCGCTGCGTGTCCAACCTTTATGCCGCCACACTCCCACCACCGCCACCGCCACCTGCCCCCGTTATTTTGAAGCACGTCTTAGCATCATATTGTTCCATCTGTGAACATTTTTTATTGCATCTTTCAAACAGAAAAATAATTATTTAATGTTGTCAAATATTGAGTGCTTGGATTTCCCTGCTTGATGTAAATTTTTCCCCCCCTCCACACACACACACACACACACACACACATTATTTAAACCAGGATCCAAACAAGTTCCATACTTATTTAATTGATGGGTCACGTCTCTTTCTTCAATCTACTGTGTAAGTTCTACGGACATTTGTCTTTTATTTCTCCCAATATATTTCTTGGAGAAACTGGGTTTTTGTCCTGTAGAGTTTCCCACAATCCAAATTTTGCTGATTTTGCATGTTCTTCTCCCTAGAAACTGTTTCCTGTAGCACAAGGGGCTCGATCTGATTCAAGTTTAATTTTTTGGCAAAAATACTTCCATAGGAGGTTTGTGTTATATCAGAAGACACATAATAGCTGGATTTCCCTTTTTGTGATGTAAGCAACCATTGACGATCATTACCTACATCCATTAATTCATTCGGGGTTGCAAAATAGTAATATTTTAAACCTTTCTTTCCTTCTTCATTTATAGATGGATTATTCCTACAAAGAGAAACTTCCCCTCATCAACCAGTTGGCTACCCTGGGGTATAGTTTATATAGGAAAGTAGTAAGTGCTTGATTTGTTCCTTTATTTAGCATGTGTTAAAATAATAAGTTTGTTCCCTAAGTTACCCCCAAACTGACAAATGAGGTTTGTGTTTATTTAGTTGTTTGTTCGTTTGTTTTGCTTTTTAAGTGTCATTATGAGTTCATGTGACATGTTTTTCAAATTCATTGTAGTTATTATTCCTATTGATACTTCAATTGCTGTGTCTATGACCTGCAGAAGCCTTGTTGGGTCGATTCCTGAGCCCTTTACATAACCCCGGTTGTCTTTGATACTTCTTTGTTTTCTGAAATGATAAGGTATACCAGGTTCATCTTGTACACTTCCTGCCCCAAACCTGGATTTAACCATTTCTTCAAGGGGCCCTCTTCCTTTTGGTGGGAGCTGGCATTTATAGACCACAACCTGGATGCAAGTGGTGTTCATAACTACTGAATAGTGTTACTAGGCCTTTCCCAACTAGAGCTGGAGTTCGCACTGATACTTCCAATTCAAGTTCAAGACAACAGGATTTTTACTTAACCTCATAAATCTGACATACGTATCTCTATTCTCCCATATTGGAAACCCAAATTCTCAGTTATAATGTAATTATGCATTTACTTTATCAAATAATATGTACACTTTTAAAGTCCCAGAACAACCATAGCACTACCACCAACAATATTATTGAAAACTTTAAGATTTTTAAAAAATTATTTCTGTCCTTAGAGTATAGGCTAGTAGAGATGTACTTTAAAGTAACATGGAATAATTCCTCTCTGGGTGTTACAACACCAGCTACCACACAGTGTGGCAGACTACATAATGGCCCCCAAAATACCCAGATCCTAATCCTTGGAACTTGTGAATGTTACTTTATATGACAAAAAGGAGTTTGGTGTATGAATAATTAGGGATCTTGAGATGGGGAGATCATCCTGGATTGTCTGGGGAGCCCTATATGAAATTGAAAATGCCTTGTTAAAGAGAGGCAGAGGAAACCTTAACAGGAGAGAAAAAGATAATGTGACCATAGAAAGAGATTGGAGTGATGCAATCACAAGCCAAGGAATGCCAGCTATCAGCAACGGAAAGGGGAATGGAATGGATTTTACCCTAGAGCCTCTGGAAGGAACACGGGCTTGATTTTGGCCCAGTGAAACTGATTTCAGACTTCAGGCCTCCCTAAACTGTAAGAAAATAACTATCTGTTCTAAGCCATCAAGTTTTTGGTGATTTGTTACAGTGGCCGTAAGAAACTAATACAAAGAGGTTTATTTGTTTCATTTTACTTTCAAAATTTAGGGTTTGCTTTTCCTTTATGATTACCTAATGTTGTTAATGCCATCAAAGTAAAATCCACAAAACAAAGTACATTTAGAGAAACCCAACTTCTTATCCCTATACTCTCTACCCAATTCTCTCCCTCTGCCATAGATAACCCTTTTTAAATTTTATGGTTTATTCTTCCATTTTTTAACATAAGGAAACGTTTATATGTATATTCTTACCCCTTCCACTCTCTTAGATAAACTGTAGCATACTATACACACATCTCTCCACCTTGGTTTTTCCACATAAAAAATATATCCTAGAGATCACAGAGATATTTCTCATTCCTTTTTACAGTTGCATATTACTTCATTGTTTGAATGTTCTGTAGTGTATTCAACCAGTCCTTTAATGATAGACATGTGGAGAGTTTCTAAAAGGAGGCAAGAAAGGAGAGAGAAAAGAAACACCGATTACATGGGACAAATAGAAACCAGCGAGAAGGTGGATTTAAACCCAAACATATCTATAATTACATTAAATATAAATTGAATAAATACTTCAAGTCAAAGTTGAAGATTGTCAGACTGGATTTTTTAAAAATGATCCTGCCTACAAGAGATGCAATTTCAATATAAGGGCACAAAAAAATAGGAAGTGAAAGTATGCAGAAAAGATACAACATACAAACACAAATCAAAAGAAAGTTGGCATCACTGTATTAACATTACACAAAAGAGAATTTAAGACAGGAAGCATTACTAGAAATGAAGAGTGATATTTCATAATGATAGAGCATTAACCCACCAGAAAGACATAACAATTCTAAATTTAAAATGCACCTAATGACATAACCTAAAAATATATAAAGCAGAAATTGTTTCTGCTTTATATTGAGAATTGAGAGGAGAAATAAATCCTCAATTATAATATGATAATTTAATATACCTCTCTCAGTAACAGGTAAAATAAGCAGATAAAAAATCAGTAAGAATGTAGATGATTTGAAGAATGTGATTATACTGTACCAATGATTACATAATTTACTTTCATTTAAACCCTTCTGAGCTGTTTGGATTTTTGCTTCATGGAAATGAATTTCTTTTATAAAAATAAGAAGCTTTGAACCAATATGTGTACAACACTCTATTATCAAAGATATAAAATCGTTCACTTTTAACTCTCCTTTTGATAAAATAAGGAATTCAGAATTTCCTCCCACCTATTCGGCTACCCAGCCTTTACTATCCTAGCCAGAGGAAGTAAACCTAGCCTTTTTTTTCTCATCATCTTTTAAAGTTATATTCTTTTTTTCATTTTTTAAGTTACAAATCTCAAATCTATTGCAAAGTAAAGCAAAAAGTGTTAACAAACCCCAATGTATTCACTGCTTTGTCTTGTCCACTCTTAAGCCTGCACAGTTTGCCTCATATCTTATTTTGTTGTTAAAAAGTAACACATTCAAAGTAGGTCCTCTCCTCCCACTGGTTTGCAGGCCGGCAGCCATTTTTACTCTTGAAGTCTTTGGGCACCGGCACCAGCAAAGCCCAAGGCAGGAGAAAGCAAAGGCCACAGGACTGTGCGGCCGCCTTGGCGGCTACTGCTCCTGTTCGCTGTGAGCAGCGCAAAGGTGGTGGAGGCAGCCTCTCTTACCAAAGAAGAGTAAGATCGAAAATAGAAGGGTTTTCTTTTTCTTTCCTCATGGCTCCTTGGGGGAAAAAAAAGAAATACAAGTTTTTCCTGCAAGGATAGTGCCAAACTTCTAAGCAGGATGTTGGTGGCCGGCAAGTTTGAAGGGTTGGCCTGGGGCCTTGGACCATTGCTGCTTCCTTCTCACTCAAAGAGTTGAAAAGAACCATCCAGAGAAGCACCTCTTAGGGGCTACAGGAGAGATACCTTATGAATCAAAGAGTCAGATCAGAAATAAGAACTCATTCCTTAATGATGATGAAAACTTTCCAAGCAGTACACCATCCGATAGCAGGATTGAAGAAGGCAGGTGCCCGAAGGTGCCTTCTCTGGAATGTGGCCAGGCTCATCACAGTTCCCACCTACGCTCCTCCACTATTCATGTTGTTCCCAGCCTCCAGCTGCTGGGCCAGAACCACTGCCATACCTTCAGCAAAAGTAGAAAAAATGTTTTTAAATAGAGAAGGTTAGCATTTGGGACTTCTACAGATTTCAGTCCAATATGCCAGACATTACAGATACTTAAAAAAATAAAAATAAAAACAAAACAAAAAACTTCCCCTGAGCTCTCTTCCCACTAGCAGAGAACTTCCACCACCCCCATGGTGAGCCTGACCTGCTACCTGCCTGAGCCCAGACTCGGCCACGTCCCAGGGAGAAAGCAGCTGCCGTCTCTGATACCCAGAAAGGGCTCATCACTCGCTCCCCGGGATTCAATTGCTTTGGGCTTCTTTGCATCCCCATCTCACCTGTCTTTAAAAATGTCCTGTCGAAAGTTGATTCCACTTTCCCAGTTGCTGCAGTGGGGACACTGGTCTGTTGCAACCTTGTACCTTCCGACCAGAAGCCCGACCAACTATAATTATTTGAAATCATAATATTGCAAAGTCTCGGAAAGCCACGTCTGAGAGTGGAAAAGGATGATGAGTAGAGAAAAATGATAGTATTTCCTGGTGTGTTGGTTCGACTCTTTTAATAATGAATTTGAAGTCAGTTATCGCGACTGTATATGTTTTCTTTGAAACAATCAGCAGTTTGAAAACAGGCATGAAACAGGAGGCCTCTTGAGCTCATCTGAAATTCAGGTTTGTGGGTAAATAAGCCTTTGGTGAGGAAGTTGTGGGTTGTTTCAAGAAAGTAAGTATAGTGAGGGACCATGCGACCAACCTTGCTGGGGTGAGGACTGACACAACAGATCCAGAGAACATGTGGGGTCAGGGAACGGAGCTCTGCCAGCGGCTGGAGGATTCGAGCATTCTGAATTCTGGAGCGAGTAGCTGACACGTGGGTGGCGGTAAAAGGAGCGTGTCTGAAATGAATGTTCCAGCGGTGGAGTCCCGGTGCTGGCAGGTGTGGGGGGCCTGCGACGGGTGAGTGGAGGAGAGATGCTCGAAGACCAGCGGGGCAGTGGGGGCTGACCAGTGGGGGCTGACCTTGCTGTGCACGTTGACTCCACTGAGCGTGAAGCTAGGACTCAGGGTTGAGACAGAGTTTGTGAGCAGAAGTCTTCAGTAAATGAGGAGGAAGTGAAGTGACCAGCAGGTTTGCAAGGAACAATAGCAAGGTGAGTGTGAAGCTCTCTCCTGGGGACCACGAGGTTCAAAGGAAAATAAAGCAAATCATTTCCATTTTGAACTTTGCTTAAACTTTCTACTCATGCTGTCCTGTTCTCTAGGTCAGTGATCCCCCTTTTTGGCACCAAGGACCAGTTTCATGGAAAATAATTTTTCTGTGGATGTGGCAGGGGGGAGGATAGTTTCAAGATGATTCAAGCAAATTACATTTATTGTGCAGTCAGACATCTCTGGTGATGACAATCTGTATTGGTAGCCACTCCCAGTGCTGGCAGCACCGCCTCAGCTCCACCTCAGATCATCAGGCGTTAGATTCTCATGAGAAGGGCACAACCTGGATCCCTTGAATGCACAGTTTACAGTAGGGTTTGTGCTCCTGTGAGAATCTAATGCCGCCGCGGATCTGACAGGAGGCGGAGCTCATGCAGTGACGTGAGCGATGGGGAGCGCTGTAAATACAGGTGAAGCTTCGCTGGCTCATCACCACTCACCTCCCGCTGTGCGGTCCGGTTCCGAGCAGGCCAAGACCTGGTACCAGTCCACAGCCCAGGGGTTGGGGGCCAAAGCTCTAGGTATTTGTCTTGTGAGCATCAGAGAAACAGTGGCTCAGAGGAATAACACAATATTTATTGATGTGCAATGAATGTAGATATTTGCAATTTTTCATATTTCAGAAATTTAAACTGGTAAGAAAATACAGAGAATGTTTAAAATGCGATTTTTGTGTTTTGAAATGGCTTTATCTTGGAAAGCTAAAATAGAGTGGAGTTGTTCATTGTTTAACCAATCACTCCACATGTAAGAGAAAATCATGCCTATAAGTCTGTAAAAATCTTTTTACCAAGTATAGGGCATTCTGGGAAGATGTCTATTACAACTCGAAAAAGTAAAAGCAGGTGAAAATCCGCAGTGTTCAAAAGAAGTGGCTTTGTTAGTCTTTTCCATTGGGTGGATAAAGATTTGACAGCTCTAATGCTTGCTCCTGCTAAGTTGTAAAAGAGAGTAGGGAATAAAATTAATTTGGTTATTAATTTGGAAATTTGATTTAGTCTCATTTCCAGGATTTGTGAATATTAACTGCAGTAGAAGGGTCCAGCCCTGTGAACAGGGCATTTTTCAGTTTCCCTAACTTCCCTGGTGGTGACAGCTTTCCTGCCCTCGGGGCTGCGGGATTGCCCCGCCATGGGGGGAGTGGCCACATTAGAATGTTGTCGCTCTGGCTAGGCTGACAGCCAGATGTAGCAATACAAGTTCAAATACAGTGTCCCTCTGCACCTGCCCAGACCAACCTAAACTTGGACCGCTCGTGTTATGTTAAAGCCAGAAGTCAGCCCTTTTCTCCTGTTATAAGCTGAAGGCACCCGAGAAAAGAAAATATATAATTTTCACTTTTAAACTCAAAATCTTGACTGTATTTACAAAATAAAGTTATTTGTATTAATTTCAATGTATGTGGGGACGGAGGGCCTGAGAAGCATGTGTGTGACTTTGACTGACTACAAGGAGCACTGAAAAATGAGACTGTACATATTTAGATCTGCTGCAGGGCCTGGGAGCTCCTCTCGCCAGCCTGCTCTGCCGGTCTTCTGCCTCGAAGAAACAGGCTTTCATTACGTACCGAAAATGGCAGGCTGCCTCGTTTATTGATATCTAATATTCTTAATAACAGGTAAAGTGTCTTTAAAACGTGATAGACACAATCAAAGTTCCCTGTACACCTCTCCCGTTCCCTCGTCTTCTTCTGTACGTGTAACCATGTTTTAAATGTTTCTGTACTTTTACTACATATGTATGTGTATGTAAATGATATGGGGCATTTCACCTGTTGTTAGGTTCTGTGTGAAAGTATTGTGTGGCGCACGTCTTGCTGCGTTTTGTGTTATTTATATTGTGTTTTCGAATTTATCCATGTCAATCCCTAGAGCTCTGGTTTATTCGTTGCAACTTCTGTAAAGGAGCCCACTGTCGGTGTTGTGTACCCTTGGCCCATTTTTCAATTGAGTCAGTTGTCTTTTTCCTGTTAAATTTGTAAAGAAAAAATAATTCAATGATGCTTATTAAACCACGGTAAGGAAGCCTTTATTCAGGACCATGGTGACAGGCGTCGGGACACTGCGAGGGATTCTGCAGTCGGGGAGAGCTTGGGCTCAACTCCAGTCTCAGCCGGGCAAGTGGGAATTAGAGCCGAGAAGCAGGGCGGGGAGCGGTGGGTGGAAAATCCTAAGAGGAAACGTCAGGGCGAGGGGGATTCCAGCTAAGGTTTTAGCCGCTAAACTAATCTAACAGGATTCTTGCTGAAGACAGGCCAGGGTGCCCAGCCACCACGTGGGGGATGGCGGAGGCTGAGGAGCCCGAGCAGGTATCCAGGGTGACCAGCTGTCCAGGGTGAGGGGTCTGGCTACACTGACCTAGCAGGGCTCTCTGCTAAGACTGGGTGTTCCAAGGAAGGGCACGGACAGGCCTAGGAGAAGGTCAGGAGTCTGATTAAAGTCTGGTCAAGCAGGGAATCTTTGTCAAACTACGGGAATTCTTTCTACGTTTCAACACTAACTCCTTTCCTCCACCAAAGTGGTATCTGCTAATCGACACCGACTTCCCAGATGAATCCAGTGGCATTTTCGGGTCTACTTCCTCCCCTCTCCTCTCATTTTGTTGGCGGGCGTGTGTTGGGTGTGGTGTGGGCAGAGCGTCCTATCGATTCCCTCCCCCACGCTCCTGCCTCTGTTCACTTTGGAGGCCCTGCGGTCCCGGCCAACAGCTCCCTCGGGTGTCTTCACATCTGCTCTTCCCTGTTCCCTTCCCAGAGGTTTTCTCAGGGACTTCCTGGCCCGCCCTGTGCCCTTTGCTCCCTGCGGTCACTCCCTCGCAGAGCTTCGCTGTATGGCTGCTTCAGTCCTCAGTTCTCTGCTGACACCTCCCAGTTTTGAATTCTCAGTCCTGCGGCCTCTTTCTAAGCTCTGCTTCTCTCTTTCCCACAACCTACGGGATAACTCTAGTTGAACAGTCGACACCATGGAGAAAGAATTGGGTCGCTTTTAACACATTTCCTCCTCCTCTTTCTAGTTCCCTATAGTTTGTCTCCTCCCTTATTTTTTAGAGACAGGGTCTCACTCTGTCGCCCAGGCTGGAGTGCAGTGGCATCATCATAGCTCACTGCAGCCTTCAAGTCCTGGGCTCAAACAATCCTCCTGCTTCAGTGTCACAAGCAGCTGGGACTACAGGTGCACGCCACCACACCTGGCTTATGTTTTGTATTTTTTGTAGAGACCGGTCTCACTATGTTGCTCAGGTTGGTCTTGAACTCCGAACTCCAGGCCTGAATCAATCCTCCTGCCTCAGCCTCCCCAATCTCAGTTTTTTTTTTACTGCAGAAGACTTTAATTTCCAGCAAGTAAACAGTAGTTTGAGAAACCTTAAAAGGCACATACCTGCCTAACAAAAAAAAAAAAAAAAACGTGTGGGAAGCTCTCCCGTGTGATCATGGCTTTCCTAGATAATTGAAAAGTTTCATTTAGGAAATAGGACAACCACTGGGACAGGATTTTAGTGCCCAGGATGTGCCTTGCGTTTTGTTTTGTATTTTTTAATTTAAAGTGAAAATTGAATAAATTCAAAGTGTACAGCGTGCTGACTGACATATGTGTATACCACGCAATGAAACCGCAATCGAATTGCTCACACAGCCTTCACCACCCGTGCTGTACAGGACATCCAGACGTGTTCCTCTCGACACTCGAAAACGTGAACCCCGCAACCACCATTTCCCCATTTCGTCTCCTCTCAATTTTTATTTCTTCCTTTGAATTGGCTTTGCTTATGTTCTCTTTTATCTCTATTTTCTAATATTTTTTTACCACTTAATCAGTGAAAATATCTTTTTATTATTCTGATAGTACATGATTGTGGTGGATTGAGTTGTGTCCCCTCAAAAAGATACAGGATGTTGCAGTCCTAATCCCTGGTACCTTGAATGGGATTGAATGAGATCTTTTTTGGAAACAGGGTCTTTGCAGGTGTGCTCTAGTAAAGACGAGGTCACTGACTGGATGAGGGGGCCCTAACCCACTGACTGGCATCCTTATAAAATGAGGGGAAGTTGGACACCGACCACAGAGAGGAGAACCCATGTGAAGACACAGGGAGAATGCCAGAGATGGATGGCATGGAGCATCCGCAAGCCCGGGGACACCAGGGGTTGCTGGCAGCCCCCAGGAGCCAGGACGGAGGCGTGGATCAGGGCCCCCAGAAGGAACCAACCCTGCTGACACCCCCGCTTCAGACTTCCGGCCTCCAGAACTGTGAGAGAATAAACTTCCGTTGCTCAAGTCCCCCAGTTTGTGGAACTTTATTACAGCAGCCCCAGCAAACTAATGCGACAGTCACTGGAAATTGTAAAGCAAAACAGAGATAAAAGTCCCAACATAATCTCACCATCCTTGCTCCTGGGCAGCCCTGCGAGCACCGTTTGCAGAAGCCTATTTTAGCAACTTGGAATATAGACTTCCGGACGGTCTCCTGCTGATGGATGCTGAGATTGTCCCCAGCTCTTCACTATTATAAATAATGCTGCTGTGAATATCTATTACGTGTGTGTGTGTGTGTGTGTGTGTGTGTCAGATTAAGCCTGTATTTGTAATGTTCAATTTTTTAAATGGAGAAATCCAAAGCAAATATGACAAAATGTTAACCTCCGCTACATCTATGTGACAGGTGTGTGGGTGTCTTATCTTCCATAGGTTTCAGGATGTTTGAAATATTTTGTAATCAAAACTGTATTCGAAAATCAGTCAAACAGAATAGGAAAATGGCCCAGTTTCAATCATACTGTGATGTTAATTTCTTCTGATATCATTTATCAGGTGACACCTACCGAAAACCTGCTGTGACTCTGTGTGTGTGTGTGTGTGTGTGTGTGTGTGTGTGTGTGGTAACATACATATAACATAAAATTCCCGTTTTAATTATGTTAAGGGCACCGTGCCGTGGTTTTCAGCGCATTCGCAGTGCTGCGCGCCCACCACACTGTCTAGCTGTGCGGCACTTTCACTGCCCCATCCAGGGGGCTCCTCCCACTGCCCCCTCAGCCCATGGCAACCACTAATCTGCTGTCTGTCTCCATGGATTTACTTATCCTGGATATTTCACATAAATGGAATCACATGATGTGTGGCCTTTCGTGTGTGGCTCCGTTCACCGAGCCTCTGTTGGAGGCACAGCCGTGTCGCGGCAGTTGTCGGCACCCCATCCTCCTTAGCGCTGAGTGATGATCCATTGCACGGATCCGCCACATTTTGCGTACCCATTCATGGGCTGACGATTTTGCTTCGTTCGGATACCTGTTTTCGATTCTTTAGGTGGATGCCTGGGAGTGCAGCTGCTGGGCCATGTGATAACTCTATTATCATATTCAACTTACTGATGAGCTGCGGAACTGCTTTCCACAGAGCTGCGCCCACTTTACACTCTAACCAGCAATTCATGAAGGTTCCAATCTCTCCACATCCTTGCCAATGAGATGAGTTTTTTGTGTTGTTTTTTTTTTTTAGAAATTATTATAGCCATCCTCGTGGGCGTGAAGTGGTTTCTCGTTGTGGCTTTGATTTGCATTTCCCTAATGACTAATGATATTGGGCATCTTTTCATGTGTTCGTTGGTCATTTGTGTGTCATTGGGGAATTATCTATTGAAATACTATGACTGTTTCCTTTTTTGTTTCTTTCTTTTTTTTTTTTTTTTTTTTTGAGACAAAGTCTGGCTCTGTTGCCCAGGCTAGAGTGCTGTGGTGTCAGCCTAGCTCACAGCAACCTCGAACTCCTGGGCTCAAGCGATCCTCCTGCCTCAGCCTCCCGAGTAGCTGGGACTACAGGCATGCACCACCATGCCTGGCTAATTTTATCTATATATTTTTAGTTGTCCAGCTAATTTCTTTCTATTTTTAGTAGAGACGGGGGTCTCACTCTTGCTCAGGCTGGTCTCGAACTCCTGACCTCAAGTGACTCCTGAGCTCAAGCAATCCTCCCGCCCAGGCCACCCAAAGTGCTGGGATTACAGGCCTGAGCCACCACACCCAGTCCCAAATGACCATTTATGCAACATATTTAAACTACTCTTTTTCTTTAAAACCTTTAGTTTTATCTAAAGACCTAGCGAAATTGATGCTTTAGAAAGAATAGTTTGATAGCAGTGTGCAACTGAAAGGCTTAGGGTCGTTACAGTCCTGATTCATTAACTGAAGCTGAGAGTGAGGAGGGCCTGTTCTCTGGCCTAACTCCGTGCCTTTTCCCACTTTGTTATTCTTCCTGTTCCACATTTTTTACACCGTCCCTCTGCTCTCTACCTGGTTGGGCGCCTTCCGCATCCGGCCTCCCGCAGCGCCCTCACGCTCTGGCCGGCTCTCCGCAATGCCCCTATCACTCAAACAGGGTCAAATTTGAAACTTTCAAATCTCCTTGTCCTTTTGTCCCCCCTTGGTCTCTCTCAACTCACAAATTTTCTCTTTGAGTCTGTCAAGTATCAAGTTTATCCCAGATGTATAGTAAATTTCAATGGCTGTTTTTCATTTGCAAGATTTGAAGATTTTTAGTGGTATCTTCTTAACATCGCCTGTTTCTGTTTTGCTTCTGGTTGTTTTTCCCATCATTTCTTGCTCTTTTTAAAATGGAAGTTATCCCTTTTAGGATCTCTGAGCATGCTACACGTACTTATTTTCAAGGCTTTGTCAGTCTGTTCCACAATGTGAATTTGGAGTGAAGTCACATTCTATTTTTTTTATTTTGTTGGAAAGTTTTTGGTTTTCCCTTTTTTCTCTCTCACTCTGACCTCACCCCTCCCAATCTAATGGTTTTGCAGTTGGCCCCACCTGACCTCTGGCCCAGCCACAGTCCTACAATGACATTTTAGGACTCTCCTGCCCCCTGGCACTTTCAGAGTCATGCAGAGTCAACTGGCGGCTTGATGGTGAGGCTCGTCTGTGTCTTCCGGCCTCCCCAGTTTGCAGCTTATGAGAAGCCATCTCCCCAGGTGGCAATCAAGAATCGTTGTTTATTTTTTCCGCTTTCTTTCGTAACCTACTCTGCCCCTCAGTTCCACAGTGAGCCTTGCGTGGAGCATTTTTAGTTCTCTTTATCCCATAGGATGCCAACTCCCAGCCATTGCTATGACTTCCAGCCTGACTTCCAGACCAGAGTGCGGCAGACCCGAGGCTTGAGCCCTATCTCTGCTTAACATTTCTGTTCTTCAAGTATTCATCTCTTTTCTGCCTGATCTTCTCTGTCTTCAAGTATTCCTCTTATCTTTGAGTTTATCTAGTATTTCTGGTTTTCAATTTCAATATTTCATCTGTCACTGCTGTGTGTTTGGAACAGAGAATATCCCTCAAAGCATAAACGCTCCATCTTACCCTCTTGGCTTTCTTCTCTACCCCAATTTTTTGTTTGTTTTGTTTTTTATCTAGTGGCTGCTATACAAGAGGAGTTTAGTGTCTTTCATGGCAGTGGTGGGTGTGGGTGTGCGCTTATACCCAGCCAGTTCCCAGATAGTTGCATTACCTGCCGGACCTTCGATGAGATACATAGGGAAGGCTCCTAAGGGGTGGGTTATTTCTGAATGGCTTGCTAGATTACAAACCAACCCACTCTCTCTTGTGTGTCTGGAACCACTAGATATTTGAATTACAAAATCTGAGAGCTCTGTTCCAGATGGAAATGACCCCCCACGATTAAGTCATTACATAAGAGGAAGGCAAAGCAATCAAGTTGTTAGTGAGAGTTGAATCAGTGATTTTCTAATAACCAGATCTGATTATAAGCTTATTAGCTCATCTCATCCCAGGGATGTCACACCAAATGGCGTGTTATAGCCTCTCTGCAGAATATCCAAGCCTGTGAGTGACTGGGGTAAAGCTGGACACCTCCGACCGTGGTAAGATACCTCTTACTTAGGAAGCTCCTTTTCCTGAGCCAATGCAGGTCCTTCACTCACAGAGGGAGGGAGCCCACCACCTTGTGGAGGAAAGCAAATTCAGCACAGGGCTCGAAAGCATGGGTTCTGGAATCTAATTGCCCAAGTCTGAAGCCAGCTCTGTCACTGGTTGGCTCTATGATGGGCAAGCTAACTCCTTCCACCTTAATTTCCTCATTCGTTGAGAGAGGAATAATTATTGTCCTCCCTCCTAGAACTGTCATGAACATTAAATGAAATAATGCATGTAAAATGCCAGTCTAATATGACATAGCAGTTCCTTAAAAATTACATGTAAAATTATGATAAGATTCAGCAATTCTGCTTCCGGGTCTATACCCAAAAGAACAGAAAGCAGGGAGCTGGACAGCTGTTTGTACACCCATGTTCATAGCAGCATCATTCACAATAGCCAAAGGAGGAAGCAACCCAGTGTCTACCAGCAGGTGAGCGGGTAAAGAAGCCGTGGTGTGTACGTGGGACGTGAGCCAGCCGTGCAAAGGAAGAGCATTCTGACACCTGCCACGACGTGCGTGAACCTCCAGCACATTGGCTGAGCGCAATCAGCCAGTCACAAAAGGACAAAGTTAGGTCCAGAGCCGAGAGGGAGACACGCGAAACCTCGTGTAGTAAAATGCTGTTTATTTTGAGCAGCTGGGTGCAGATGGGTGGAGGCCGAAAGAGCGTCCACACTGAGGGAGGGGAAAGCCTTGGGTTTTATGGAGGGTTTTTCCCGGAGGGGAGTGAGCGACACCTGCAGAGATAAGGGAGCCAGCAGCTTCGTCCTTGTCAGGGAGGATAGGAATGCCAGCGTTGCTGTAGCTGCCTGTGGACAGAGCTAGATTTGCAACCTCCGGACTCTCCAGACTCCTGCAGCTTTGTTTCGCAGGCTTTATGATCTAAGTTTTCCATTAACCACATTGCGCCCTTATATATACTTTTCGGGGTCCCACCCTGAGCAAACCTAACGCAAATATTGTATGATTCCACTTATATGCAGGACAAGAAGAATCAAATTCATAGAAACAGAAAGTAGACTGGTGGCTTCCAGGGGCTGGGGGGAGAGGGGAATGGAGAGTTATTGTTTGCTGGATGTTTTGGTTGAAGAAGATGAGAATATTCTGGGGGTGGATGGTGGTGATGGTTGCACAGCAGTGTGAATGTGCTTAATGCTGCTGAACTGTACACTTAAAATGGTTAAAATAATGCATTTTATGGTATGTATATTTTACCACCATAAAAAAATGTCTCCCCAAAAAGCAAACAAACAAAAAGTGGTCTGGTGAGGCTCAGTCCCAGAGTCACACGTGCAGTCACTGGGTTCTGTAACCGGCTCCGTGAACCCCTATCTGTTTTTTATAGTCCTCTCCCTTACCTAACTACTTGACCCCTTGACTTGTTTCCCAGAAATGATGGACTCAAACTCCTGGCCTCGAATGATCCTCCTGCCTCAGCCTTCCAAAGTGCTGGGATTGTAGGCCTGAGACACCAGCTGGGCCTGAAATGATGGATTTTCCAGAAAACAAAGGAGTTGAGACTCTGAAGGCCCCAGGGCAGACCTCCTGATACCTGCATCTCTCCCTCTACCTGCCCCAAGGCACATGGACCCTCCTTAAAGGCCCAGGATTTCCCTTAGAGACACAGATTTGAGGCAGCTTCTCCCGTTTTCCCGACAAGAACTCCGTCGTACTATGGCAATCCTCACTGTCCCAATGACTGGATCTTTGTGCAATGAGCAACTGGATCCAAACCGAAACCCCCTTGTGGTTTCAACAACGCTTCCCCTCCCTGAAGGGTTTGCCTGCCTGTGCCATGCTTAGCTCAGGCATGCTCCTGGGATTTGTAGTTGGTAACATCCAGGCAAGAACTCAGAGCCTGCACGGGCTCCTCCGCCCCTTCCCAGCCCCTCTGATGGCAGAAGCATCGCGGAGCCCGCACCAGCCCATGTCCCTGTGCACGCAGCTGAGACTCCCCGGTGTCTAGCACCAAGAACTGCAGAACTCCTGACACATGAGGACTGCATCCTAACCTCCACACTGAGACGACCAAACTCTAGCACGGCTTCTAGCAGCATGAGGCCCTGTCCCCAGGATGCAACCAGCCCCCATTAAAAGACCTGCGGGAAAAAGCCCAAGGAGAATTTATTTGCTGTTTGTTCGGACTATACCCTAGCGACAGGCAGACAGGCCCCTGGACCCCCACCCCTTAGAGCAGTTTGCAATTATAAATCCTTTCTCTGCTCTTTGAGATGTAAAACTACCACCCAAATGGTTTCCAGGACCTGAGACTGGGAGAGAAGTCACTAAAATGCAAACATTCAGGGGATCACTCTCTGTCTCCCAGTCTCTGGGGAGGCTAAGGGCCTCACATGGGCACCTGTCTCCCACCTGCTTCCCGTGGAAAAGACAAGAGCAGTGTCTTCCTCCTCCAGATGATGCCAATCAACTAATCCAGGCGGCCCGGTCACACGACTAACCCCCTAACACCTTCAGCACCTTTCCCTTAGCACACCACTGTTAAACCGTCTCCTGCCCTTTGTTTCAGGGAAGTTGAGCTCCCTGTGGTGAGAGTATGGCCGAAAACCTGTCCTTACCACTTTGACCAGTGTCGGCTTTGTTTAACTTGGACTAAGTCCTAACCTCTCCTGACTGACAGTTAGCTGTTACTCTTACTGTTTTTATTATAATTTGCCAAAGGAGCTGATCTCTCCCTCTCGCAGTCGCCCGACCCCTGCTACGTCTCTCTTACTTCACCAGTCCCAGGAATACGGTTTCCCATAGTTGGAAGCAGTGGGACCTCAGTGATCACGCTTAGAATGTCCAGAGTTCTCAGCGTAACCTTTTTTAGTTTGAGAGCTACATTTCCCAAAATAAATCGAATCGGAGAAAATACATCTCTAGAGTAACTCTTTAGAATCCACCTTGATTGCAATGTGTCAACATAAGTCAGCAAGAACCCATGACTTATGAGTATATGAATCCTAAATTTCGGCATTTCCAAACTCCAGCTTCTAATGGCATTTGGAGCTGATGCTCTGGAGAAAGTTGCTATCAAATTTGATACAGATTTCTGCCAAACGACTGTTAAGTATCTCAAGCAATTAGATGTGTGCTGCTCTGGAGTGTGCCTTAATGCGTAACTGCCATGTGAGTTGTATGTAACTCACGTTGGTTTTGAGCCCGGGCGGTGAAGCATGTGCACCTCGCACGGCTCTTTCCCTTGGCAGCCGCGGTGCACAGGCAACTCACGCTGCCCTGCTGTAGCCTACGTGTTTGCCTGATGGGTGGCCCCCTGGGCAAAACCACAGAAAACAATAAAAAATAAAAAATTTTCCATTAAATTAGAAAGGATTGTTTTGTTTTTGAAGTTTTTGTTCTATTTTCCTAATAACACACCATGGCCCCAAAGGAAAAAATTTGGTTTTCAGTCTGGCAGTCAATGTGCTAATGTAATAACGGCAGCACATCTACCAAACCACTCTCCTCTCTCTTATCCTCCCAAACAATGCCGTTCTCTCCTGGGCAGCCGCAGCTGCAGGGGACTCACATAATCCTCTTATCCATCCACCAGATGGCAGGACAGTGAGGTCTGGGGAATCCTCTGTCCTCCCTGAACCTCATTAGTTAAGTGAAATGTTATGACTTCCTGGTTAAATGTTAGTTTGGACTCTCAGAGAGCAGACCGGCTCAGATTCAGGTGGAGCCTCCTCCAAGGGGAACAGGTTGTCTCCTGGGGTACAGTTAAGGTGGCCCCGACGTGGAAGGGGACAGGGGCAAAGCAGGGAGGGAACTTGGGCAGGGAAATAATTAGTGCTGATCAGGTGTCCTGGGGTGAACTTGCCCGAAGTCTCAGGGGTGACTGAGGCAGAGCAGGACCCTGAAGCCCCACTCCCAGCCCTCTGCCTCCTGAAGACCCCTGGGCAACAGAGGACAGTCCCAACAAGGAGGCCACCACTGGCCTGCAGATGCTCCCTACCCTCTCTGCTGGGCCCTGTGGATGTTTGAGGACAGACACACCAGAAAGCAAGACAAGCCCAGACGCTCTGTAAGCCACAGGCCAGAGACAGGTCCCAGGTTCTGAGATGGGGGGAGATGCAGGCATTATTCATGAAGCAGCCTTGTGAACCCTAGCAGTACTTCACTTCTTTCTCACAGGCATTTTTGAAAATGCCTTCCCAGCCCTCAACTCTCAATGCCATCGCTGAGGCCAAGCACAAAGAGATAACTGTGCCAGGAGCTCCCCAGTTAGTTGGAGCATGCCTGAGACTAGCAGATCCCAGGTTCCTACCTCCCAACCTGGTATCTTCCCAGCACGCTGGGCTTTAGGGGAGAGACCCGTGTGATTTGCCAGGGGCCCTGCCCCAGCGTCCCGCTCAACCCCCACAGTGGTGACAGGCAGTGAGCCTCCCAGATTACAAGCCTGGCCTGACCCCGGCTACACCACTCACCAGCTGTGTGACCTTGGGCATGTGGCTTAGCCTGTCTGGGCCTTGATGCCTCATCTGTAAAATGTGAATTCTGATTGTATCTGCATTTTAAGGTTGTTATAAGGATAAAATGAGATTGTAGGTTTCAAGGGCTTCCCACAATGCCTACCATGTAGAACTTTGTAAATGGCAGAACCAAAAACCAGATAGAAAATTTAATAGATAGCCACAAAAACAAACAACCCAGCCTAACAATGGGCAAAGGACTTGCATAGACATTTCTCCAAAAAGGATATACAAGTGGCCACCAAGCACATGAAAAGATGCTCAACATCACTAATCGTCAGGGAAATGCCACAGTGAGACATCACCTTACTCCGGCTAGGATAGCCACTAACAAAAACTAAACCAAAGCAAACCAAGCAAAACACAGAATAGCAAGTGTTGATGAGGATGTGAAGAAATTGGAACACTTGTGCCCCACTGGTAGGATTGTAACATGGTGAGTCCACTATAAAAAACAGTATGGAGGTTCCTCGAAAAAATAAAAATACAAATATCATCTGATCCAGCAATCCCACTTCTGGGTATTTATCCAAAGAGCTAAAATCAGGATCGAGAAGAGATGTCTGCACTCCCGTGTCATTGCAGCACTGTTCACAGCAGCCAAGCTGTAGGATCAGTGTAGGCATCTGTCCTCGGCTGGATGGATAAAGACAACGTGCCTGTGCATACAATGGGAGATTACTCAGCCTTAGAAAGGAAGGAAATCCTGTCATATCCCGCGACATGAACGAACCTTGAAGACATTATGCTAAGTCAACTCCGCCAGTCACAGAAGGGCAAATACTGCGCGATTCCATTTATATGCGGTATCTAGAGTAATAAACTCCCAGGAGGTGGAGGCTGAATGGTGGTTACCGGGCGCTGGGGAAGAGGGTCGGGGAGCTGCTGTTCAGTGTGTTTAGCTTCAGCCACACAAGATGAGAGAGATCCGAAGGTCTGTGTCCAGCACGTGCTTATAGTTAACGGCACTGTGCTGCACATGTAAAGCTTGGTTAAGAGGGGAGATTTCATACTATGTGTTTTTCAGAGAGAGAGAGAGAGAGAGAGATCCCTTTCCAGGCTCGAGGAAGCCGCACTCTTCCTATCTAAAGCCAACCTCCCTCCCCTCCCCTCCCATCTGCAACAACTGCAGCTCTTGTCAGTAACGCTGATATTCAAAGACGCTGTTAAATGTCCTCCCCACCCCCATCCCCAAAGGAGAGCCTAGATTGAGCTGGGAAAATTGCCTTTCCTTCTTTCAAGTTGCCTCTAGTTTGTGGTTTATTTTTTCGACAAACGTTTATTGAGTGTCTACTATGTGCGAAGCAATGCGGTAGGCTCTGAAGACACGATAGTGGATAAGAACGGCAGGTCCTTGCCCTCGGGAGTTTACTTTCTAACAAACAAACAGGGTAATTTCAGGAGGCGTCAAATGCTATGATGGTGATAAACTGAGGGATTTGTCAGCACGTGAGCGAGTCCTGAAAAGCTCTCACTGAAGAGAGGATGCCGGCCTTGAGACTTAAAGCAAGAAAATCAAGGCCGGGCTCAGTGGCTCACACCTGTAATCCTAGCGCTTTAGGAGGCTGAGGTGGGAGGATCACTTAAGGCCAGGAGTTTGAGACCAGCCTGAGCAAGAGCGGGACCCCATCTCTACAAAAAAAACAGAAAAATTAGCTGGGTGTGGTGGTGCGTACCTGTAGTCCCAGCTACTCGAGAGGCTGAGGCAGGAGGATCACTCGAGCCCAGGAGTTTGAGGTTGCAGTGAGCTATGAGGACGCCACTGCACTCTAGCCTGGATGACACAGCAAGACTCTGTCTCAAAAAACAACAACTAAATAAAAAAATGAGAAGAATCAAGCCAGATGGCATTCTGGGCAGAGGAAACAGTATGTGCAAAGGTCCTGGGACCTCTGAAAAAAAACACACTGTGTCTAAGGAAGAGAGAGAAGGCCAGTGTGGCCTGAGAATAGTGAGTGGGAGGGAGAATAGAATGGAAAGAAGTTGGAGATGAAGCCAGAACTGGACAGCGCAGAGCTTCATGGACTGCAGTGGGAGCGAAAGTAAGACGTGAATTCGTGTCACAGTAGGTTGTCCTGCAAGATATCCGCTCTTAACGGGCAAGTATTCGATGAACGGAAGGACATCCAGGGGTTCTCACGCAGGGGCTGTAACTTGCTACCGTGCGACTCTAAGCCAGGGGTTCTCATACTAGGGCATGCCTTTGAATCACTGCCAGATCTCGCAAGACAGGCTCCCAGGCCCGCCTCCAGGGCCTCTGATTCGGCAGACCTGGCAGGGCCCGAGCAGCCAACTACTTAGGAGCAGTGGCTATTTTGTTTCACGTACTCTACGTTTGTCTCACTCTCTGACCACGGAAATGAACCACGGGAGCTGGCAGGGCAGAAGGCTGCCTTCCTCTGCTCGGGAGAAACCTTCAGCTGCGCCCCCAGCGTTCCCCGCACCGACAGGCTCGAGGCCGCTTCGAGTGCCCGTGGTTATTTTCGTCAGCCCTCATCTCCTCCCACTCCTCCCAAGAAAGCTCTGGGTGAGTCATCTGGGAGACCCGAGGCATCTGATGATTGCTCAGCAGGGATCTGGCCCTTGAGGGGAAGGAGGAGTATTGCTGTCCCCTTGGGCTCTCCTTGAAGAAAAACTCCAAAGATTCATAGACTCCTAGAAAATCAGAACCCAGGTGTGGGTACGATATACATTTGGTGTGGAAATGTTTGTTTGTATTCACTCACGGATTCAACAAATATTTGGTGAATATCTGCTACGTAACCAGGCATTGCTTTGGGCTCCGAGGGTGCAAAACAGCGAAGCCCCCCTTCATGGAGCTTATGCGTGTGCGATAGTCACTCATGAACCAAACGGCCACCACGTGCCGTGAGATGTGTAGTCTGGCCGGGAAGATGTTCACGTGATCAAATAGATGAAACGAGGAGTTACAGGGGCTGCGACGGAGGTAAACACGGGTGGGGCTTGGGCAGGCACAAAGGAGGAAGAGGGTCCCAAACAGGCATCCTAATAATTGGATATTAAATGGAAAGTGGCATTTTCCAGGTTCACTAAACAGAGGCTGTCATGGGTTCAGTCAGCCCCCAAATTCATACATTAAAGTGTCCTAACACGTGGCCCCTTTCTCTTTCCTATTTCTCACTTTGGGGACGGGAATGTCTGTCCTACGCTTGTCCCACCATTGTGTTCTGGAAGCAGCTGACTTGTCTGGGGTCACAGCTTCCTCGCTTGAGACAAGTTTTGCCTCAGAAACAATCATATTTGGAGCCTCACCCACACCTGATTTAGATGCTATTTGGATGAGACTTTGAACTTAGAGGTGATGCTGGAAAGAGTTCAGACTTTGGGCTGTTGGGATGGGTGAAGGTATTTCGCATGTGACAATGACATATTTTGAGCCAGAGGGAGGAGTGTGAGGGGCTGAATTATGGTCTGCCAAAAATCATACTTTGAAGTCCAGTCCCCGGTACCTGAGAATATGACTGCATTTGGAGACAGGGTCTTTAAAGAGGCAATTAAGCTAAAACGAAGTCATCAGGGTAGGCCCTCATCCAACATGACTCGTGTTCTTACTAGAAGAGGAGACCAGGACACAGACGCACACGGAGGGACGACCATGTGAGGACACAGGGAGAAGACACCATCTGCAGGCCAAGGAGAGAAGCCTCAGGAGAAACCAACCCTCGCAACGCCTTGATCTTGGACACCTGGCCTCCAGAATTGTGAGAAAATAAACTTCCGCCGTGCAAGCCCCCAGGCTGTGGCATTTCTGTGACAGCCGTAGTGAACTAATGCAGGGGCATCCGTGAGGAGGAAGCAGCACGTCGGAGCTTGGCACACGGGGCACCTGCAAATGGTCCTTGGAGTAGAGGGTGCGAGGGAGGGAGGGGAGGCTGGCGAGACGGGCAGGGGCCTGGCCATGGAGGGCCTCCGATGACAAGGGTTTGGGACCAAATCCTGCATTCAAGGTCTGGAGGCATTGGAAGGTTGAAGTCAGAGAGTTACATGACAGTGCTGTGTCGTGGGGAGCCCACCCTGCGGGAGGCGGGAGGATGGCAGAACTAGAGGCAGGGAGGTAGGGACACAAGCCATGACGCGGGTGGCAGCAAAAGCCAGGAGCAGGAGGACAGGCAGGGTCGCAGAGAGATGCTGAGGGTGTAGAATCCACAGGACTCAGTTACAAGGTGGGTGAGGGGCAGGAAAATGCTGAGGGAAAAAGAAGCTATAGGAGCCAGGATGTGGGGAGAAAACTACCTCCACTCCGCTTGTTGAGTTTGAGCCGCGTACTGCTAATGCTCAGGACTGTGCGCTGGCTCAGTGCGTGTGGCTGAGACCCAGCACATGCAGAAGGTGACTGGCCCCCAGAGAGTGGATGAGGTCACCTAGGATGAGAAGATGGACAGGGGCAGGTCCGCCGGGCAATGTGTCATTTCATGTGCTGCAGGAGGTGGCGGGGGAGGTCTTTGAGGAAGACCAACAGAGGCCGTCAAAGAGGAAGGAGGCAAACGAGGAAGGAGCAGGGTCTTGCACCACCGTGTTATGGAAACCAAGGGTGGAGAAAGTTCCAGTCAGAAGAGAGCGGTCAGTGGCAAGTGCTGCAGCCAGGTCAACGTGAAGACTTGGAACTTTGGGTTCAAGAGAGTGAATGGAGCCCCTGCCAATAAATAATATTTTGGGGATGAACGGAAAAGCCCTAGAAGGTGAGGCTACAAGCACAGTCTCCAAGGAGCGATCGCTGCCGTAGGTTTATGCCTCTCCGATCTCGACTTCTCTGCTTGTACCAGGAATCCCCGTCTTCCAAGTTGTCACTGAAATGACTAACGGGGCGTGACAGTCGTGGGAAATTACACTAGATGTCAGGAGAAAACTGCCGCTCAGGTCGCAGAGACTTCAAGGAACTTCCGCAAGCAAGAGTGCATTTCAAGAAGTGTCTGCACACCTTTCAGTCACCGGGTGCAGAGAAAAAGTGGAAAACCTCAGCAACACCCCAAGCTTCGGAAAAGGGCACGTTCCCTCACGCACATCCCCTGCAGGGGCTCGCCAGCCACGGCGCCAGGCGAGACACACTGCCAGAGCCGAGACAGGCAGGATCCGGCCCTCAGCGAGCTCACGTTCTAGCAGGACAGGGACAGCAGGCAAGCAACAAACAAACCAAGGACTGCAAGTGTGGTAAGTGCCGTGAATGAAGACACCAGGATGGGCCAACGGAAACCGGACAGGGGCTGCTCGAGGTCCACAGCAGTCGGTTTATCTCGCTGAGACTCCCCAAACTCCAGTCACAGAGCAGATCTCACGTGGCATCACGTTTCATAATCACATTTCATTTGGCACTGTGAGAATTTTCTCCGGTCACATTTTGGACAGCCGCCGCTGCGGATGGTAGGAGCGGCGGGGGGAGGGCGCGGGGCAAAGAACGCTGTGCTTTACTCCCTGAGGCGACACCTCGATTCCCTGGGTCAAAACAGCAGGCACTGGAAGCAAAGACGGCCCAGCGGGGAGGTGGGAAGGGAAGGCGACCACACCTGAATGGAACAGGCCCCGCACAGCAGACAGCGCGTGGCGGCTGCTCTGTCCAGTCCTCACCGCGCCTGGGAACACGTCCTGTTCCAGCCACAGCAGGACGCTCAGCCCCAGCTTGCCCACAATCCTCCCAGGGTTTTCAAACTGGAGCCAGGAGGACCCTTCCTCTCTGGCCCAGCAGCTGTGAGGACATGAGCTCGGAGATGACGATGCTTTCCCATCTCGCGTGCAGACGCGTAACTGCAGGAGAGGATGAAGCCAACACACCCAGAACGGGGGAGGCAAAAGGTACAGAGGCTGGGTGTGGTGGCTCACACCTGTAATCCCGGCACTTTAAAAGGCCGAGATGGATCGCTTGAGGCCAGGGGTTCAAGACCAGCCTGGGCAACATAGGGAGTCTCTACAAAAAAATAATAATAATAAGTAAACATTTTTAAAAGGTAGAGAAAGAGAGTCCTGTTCCAGCTGCCCTGTGACCAGCTCCACCCACCCCTTCCTATGGTTTGCTTATCTGCATCTCTTCCCTTTGTTTGCCTAGGCCGGTTTCAGCTGGGGCTCTGCCATTTGCAGCTGTTTTAGGGTTCTCCAGAGAAAATGAACCGACAGTGTGTGTGTGTGTGTGTGTGTGTGTGTGTGTAGAGAGACAGAGACAGAGACAGACAGAGGTTTATCATGAGGAATTGGCTTATGCAGTTATGGAGGCTGAGACCTGTAGTCGGCAGCTGCAGAGCCAGGGTTGTAGGCCCCAGTCTGAAAGCCGGCAGGCTCGAGACACTAGAAGAGCTGATGTTTCAGTTTGAGACCAAAGGCTGTCCGAGCTCGCACATTCGGGCATGAGGAAGTCCCTCCTACTCAGCCTTTTTGTTCCATCCAGGCCTTCAACTGATGGGACGAGGCCCATCCATGCCGGGGAGGGCGATCTGCTTTGCTCAGTCTACAGATTCAAATGTTAACCACACCCAAAAACACCTTCACAGGCACACCCAGAATGACGTTTGATCACATATCTTGGCATCCCATGGACTGGTCGAGTTGACACATAAAATTAACCATCATAGTAACCAAAGTGCCCTAATCGTGACGGTGTAACTGAGCAGGATCATGTCACAACTTGCCCCTGGACTTGAGGCCGTACTAAGCAAAGCAAGGCCCCTCAATGCCAGGCTTGGACATGTGCTGTCCCTACCCGTTAGAGGAGGGGACCCCAGGCTAACATCAGAGGCAAAGATCCCTGCCATGTTCGCCTCATCCAGGGTTCTCTCTGCTTCCTAAGGCTCCTAGCGTGCAGGTTTTGGGGGGTTAGCTCTTTATTAGCTAGGATGAGCTAAGCTGCTGTGACAAAGAGACCCAAAGGTGTGTATTTACTCAAATACAGAAAAAGGTTATTTCTCACTCACATAACCGACTGCAGCTTGTGTCTGTGGCTGACGGGTAGCTCTCTTCCACATGGTGACAGGGATTCAGGCTCCACTGGTGGCTCTACCATAGAGCCTCATTGTCATCTACAGCTTGGCGGCAGAGGGGAAAGGGAATTCTCAGAAGCCTTGGCCAGGAGTGGCACACATCACTTTAGCTCACGTTCCATTTGTGAGAACTTCTCATACGGCCACAAAACTGCAGAGCAGGCTGTCAGCGCAGTCTGGGCCTGCACCTTGCTGCGGCTCCCCTCACCGCAAAAGGAGAACATGACGTGGGCAGAGGAGTTTGCCCAGGGACAGAACTCAATGGCAGGCACTCAGGTGTTTAGATTCTAGTTCTAGACCAGGATTTCTTAATCTGAACACCACTGGCATTTACACTGGGCAATTCTTCGTTGGGGGGCAGGGAAGGCATCTGTGCATCGTAGGCTGTGTAGCGACTCCCCAGGCCTCTTCCCCCCGACGCAGCAGCACCCCCAGCCCCAGCAGTGACAATCAAAAATGTCTCCAAACACCACCAAATTGGGGTCACAAAATCGCCCCTGATTGAGAACCATTGTTCTAGACAACAAGAGCAATGGTCAGAATCTTCTGTCCGCTAGAGATGACGTGTAATGAAATGACACGCTCACACTTGCTCTTTGTCACTCGGCGAGCTAATGGTGTGGCCGCTAGTTTTTTGCTTCACAAAATTGACAGAAGAGCTGAGGTGCTGACTTGAAGTCTCAGAGAGAAAGGAGTGATGGGACCTCAAGCCCTCAGACTCTCTGGGGAGAGAATAACGCTGGGAGCGTGCTCATCACAGCCCCAGCAGCCCGCAAAGAGATGATCTGCTAAGTTTTTTCACTTCCCTCCATGCAAAAGTCAAAACCATACTGGCTTTTCTGCAATGAACAGACTGAGTTATTTGTGCAGATTCCCTGGAACTTCTGTCAGAAACAAGATATTCTGATACGTTGTCAGACACAAGACACGGTTGGTAAGCCCTGGAAAGTTCTTGTTCTTTTGAGCGTGGTGAACAAGAGAGTGGACAGACACCCAGGAGGGATATTTGCAGGAAACTGACTGCCCTGCAGTATCAGGTGAGAATTCCTTGCAGCCTGGCGAAAACTGTAGGTACCACCGTGATCACCACACAGCAAAGCCGTAGGATGCCAGTGGTTGGCTTGAACTCCTAGCAACCTAACGGCATCGCTCCACTTCATAGGACGCTGGTTTTCTGGCTGTAGCTGATGGGGATGATTTCATGTTCCGTGGAGATATTTGGGACACACTTCAGGGTTTGGATTGTAGTCTCAGAAAATGAACTCTGGGTTTCTGTGTAGCTGCCAGTAGGAAGTATTAGTCTCCTAACTCACAGAGAATATGCCATGCTCTGGGACATTAAGTGAAGATTGTTACATAAGTCTTTTTTATTTGGAAGCTACTTGAGTAGATGAAATACAAGGTCATAATCAATAAGGCTCAAGTTGAAGCACTACTAAGGAAAAGGAATAGAGAGATTTTCTTTGCTGTTGGAGTTGCAGGTGTATGTCAGACTGAGATTTGTGTGCAAATACCTAAGTACTCCTAATTATGAGTAATTATGAGTAAGCATTTGATGATGTTTCACAAACCCATGTGCATCATTCTCTCCAAACAGGCCCAAAGACACTAAACACTGTGGCTTTTTTATTGACAAGTAGTCTTGTGTTGCCGAATGACGGTTCTAACCTCAGCATGACCCCGTCACCCTCCTGCTCAGAACCTGTTGGTGGCTTCCCATTGCCTACAGGGAGCGTCCAAGCACCTCACCAGGCCCCAAGGCCCTCTGAGGTCTGGCCTTTGCCCCCCTCCTTGGCCCCATAGGCTGCTGGCCCCAGCTGCCCCTGTCGCCTCAAGCCCCAAAGAACCAAGTGGAGCCATGAGTGCACCAGGACTTGGCAGGTCCTGGCATTGCTCAAATTTCTCCCTCCCCAACCCCCAAAGCTTGGTGACTACTTTTTGGTTTCAGGAATCAGGTCACACATTATACTTTCCAGAAAGGCTGCCTGACGTGCACTGTGGCCTCCCAGGAAGAACTGGCCACTTGCTCCCATGCCCTCCGTGACACGGACAGCCCTTTATCACCCAGAACAACACAGAACTTTGCTGCACACATTGCTGTCTGCCTCGCGCCTCTGACACGATGGCCTCTTAGGACAGGGACGGTGTCTTATTCTTGGGAGCCCCAGTGCTTGACACAGGACCTGGAGAATGTTTGTCCGATAAAAGCTTATTCTATAACTACCTTTTATTGTTAAAATGAACAGTAATTGTACAGCACATGCAGATGCTGTTATGTGGCTCTTCTCTTTTTGTCAACTATGGTAAAATACACATAACATAATATTTACCATCTCAACCACTCTTTCGTCTTTTTTGTTTTTGAGATGGGGTCTCATTCTGTCGCCCAGGCCAGTCTCAAATTCCTGGCCTCAAGCAATCCTCCTGCCTTGGTCTCCCAAAGTGTTGGATTCCAGGGATCAACCACTATACCGTGCCCAAAATTTGTCCTTTTGTGACTGGCTTATTTCCCTTAACATAATGTGCCTAAGTTTCATCCATGTTGTAGCCTGTGTCAGAATTTCCTTCCTTTTTCAGGCTGAAGAACATTCCTTTACACGTACAGAGCACATTTGTGCCTCCGTTCTTCTATCAGTGGACACGTGCCTTGCATCCACCCCTCGGCTACTGTGAATAACGCTGCTATGAACACGGTGGACAAACGTGTTCGAGTCCTCGCTTTCGATTCTTTGGGGTATATGCCCAGATGCAATTCTTTGGGGTACGTGCTGTTCTCTGTGGCTGCTACGCCATCTTACATTCCCACCAGCAGCACACGAGTGTTCTCAGTTCTTCACATCCTCACCAATGCTTGTGAGTTCCTGTTATGGGGATCTTCTTACACTGACCCAGGAAAAAGGCAAGAGCACAACCACAGTAGGCAGAACGGTGCCCCTGTCCCCAAGGAGGTCCACATCCCAATCCCCAGAACCACTGAATATGTTACCTTACCTGGCAAGAGGGACATTGCCGATGTGACTAAATTGAGGATCTTGAGATGGGGAAATGATACTGCAAAGTCCGGGTGGCCCAGCGTAACCACAAAGATCCTCCTAAGGGTGAGGCCAGAGGGTCAGAGAGATGCGACAACAGAAGCAGGTCGGAGCCATGTGGCAGCAGGAAGGGCCATGAGCGAGGAATGTGATCGGTGTCTCTAGAAGCTGCCACAGGCAAGGAAGCGATTCTCTCTGGAGCCTCTGGAAGGAATGCAGCTCCGCGGATGCCGTGGTGTTAGCCCAGCCAGATCCATTTCAGATTTCTGACCTCCAGAACTGTAAGATAATAAAACTGTGTGGTTTTAAGCCACCAAATTTGTAGTAATTTGCTACAGCAGCAACAAGAAACTAAGACACCGTTATTGAAGAAATGCAAATGAAGGCTTAAATAAGATTCTGTTTTAAGTGGTCAAGTAATTGGAAAAAACGAATAAGCCTATAAATACCAAGCCTTGGAGAGGAGCAGGAGACATGGACAGGGAGGAGCTCTCGCACAGTGCTGGGGCGAGGGGATGGTAATTTGGGGTGCCACCTTGGAAAACAATCCAGCATTAACCCTAGAATTAAACGATTCCACTCCTAGGCTACACCAGGGCTTTAGGTATGTGAAGGGAACGTATAAGAATATTCATAGCAGCACTCTTCACAATAGTAAAAACCTAGAAAGAACTTGAATGGCCGTCCCTGGGAGAGCAGAGAGATAAACCCAGGCACATCCACACAAAGGACTATCGTGCACAGTCAAAATGAACAAACTACAGCGAGAGGCAGCACAAGGACAATTCTTACCAATACAATATTAAATGAAAAAAGTCACTCCAAAAAAATAAATACAGCAAGACGTATTTTTATAAAGTTAAAAAGAACCAAAATAAAAATAGATGGCACTCTTTAGGAACACAGATACACGCAGCACAACAGCCCAAATAATGTGGAAACAAAGGGAAGGGGGTTGCAGGATAAAGCAAGGTTGGGCACGGTTTGAAATGTTAAAATCCGGACAACTGGTACATGTCACCAGACTCTCCAGCTTTGTGTGTGTGTGAAATTTTGCATGGTAAAAAATAAATTTTAAATGATACAAAGAGGAAAGCAAAGAACGATGAATGCGAGAGTGGGGGTACAGGTTATTTAAGTGAGGGGGGCAGGGCCGCGGGGTAGAAAGAAACCCAGCAACTCGATGACGCTAATCATTGAGGATCTGGCTTGGCTTTGATTTGTTTTGGATGGTGAGTTCATGGGCACCTATTATATAACAAACTAAACAACTGAATTAAAGCAAGCCATGCATGGCGCGATGAAGAAATAATTAGCAAAGTAGCAGGGAAAGGCCTGAAGTCAGCCCACACACAGTTCTCAGTGCTGCTCCGTGGACGGGCCCCAGCATGCACCCTCCTGGTGCTCTGTCTGCAAGGAGAGAGCTCAGACCTCATGGAGACCGGGATGCTGGTTCTCCTGCCCTGCTCTCTCCCTCACAGGCCATTTCCCTCGTCATCCTTTCCGACCGCCTGAGAATGCTCTCTGGCAAAGGCCTGAGCAAGGCATCTCGGCTTCTAGGCTCCTAATGAAGAGCTGGGCCAGATGTTTGGAATGTCACTTGCTTGCAATGTGTTTTGCTTGCATTGTCCAATTTTCAGACTAAAACATAGGGGGTTGTCTTCATCCCTGGCATCTGTCATCATTTAGGGACACCGAAGCACTTTACCTGGTTGCTGAAAGAAGGCCTCAGGGTTGGAGGAGCTGCCAAGAGAGAAGTAGGCTAACCTGGGCACCTAGAAAGGGGGTGAGTCTTCTTTTAAGGAGAAAATCAACTTTTCAAGGAAAAAATTCTTCTACGGCACATGGTGCCATGGTATGGATGTTTGCTCCCCAAACCTCATGTTGAAATTTGATCCCCAGTGTTGGAGGTGGGGCCTAATGGGAGGTGTTTGGGTCATGGGGGCGGATCCCTCATCAATAGATTAATCCCCCACACACCTGGGGGAGGCGGCAGTGAGTGAATTCTGGCTGTGTCAGTCCCTGCCAGAGCTGGTTGTCAAAAAGAGCCTGGCAACTCCCCTCTCCATGTGATCTCTGCACACACCAGCCTCCTTACCCCCTCCACCAGGAGTGGAGGCAGCCTGGGGCTCTCCCAGGCTTGAACTTTCCCAGACATCAGAATCATGAGCCAAATAAACCTCTTTTTCTTTATAAATTACCCAGTCTCGGGTATTGGTTATGGCAACACAAAATGGACTAAGATGCTTGGTAGAGCAGAGTAAGGGAGACTGTATTGGGGACCACCGTAACAGGGCAGGGGACAGAGGTCGGGCTCAACTCCAATGACAGCTTGGGCAAGTGGGAATTTATAGCCAAGGAGCAGCGTGAGGGTCAATGGGTGGGAAATCACTGAAGGGGAAACCTCAGGAGTCAGGGGATTTGGGCTGAACCAACCTAGGATTCTTGCTAGAGACAGCCCAGGGTGCCCAGACATCAGCTGGGGGATGGTGGAGGCTGAGGACCCTGGGCAGCTGTCCATGGTGGCGGCTCTGGCTAGACTGACTTAGCGGGACTCTTCGCTTCTTTGTTTTACAAACAAGTGCACACCAGGGCCTAGGAGAAGTTTGGTCACGCAGAGAATCTTTGTCAGCTAAGAGACACGGGCCCCTTTGTTGCGTGTGTGTGTGAGTGTGCGTTTCCAGTGTCCCCTCAGGGTCAATATATTCAGTTGTGCCCTAAATTCCTCTGAGTCCATAAACAGATGTGTTCCCTTGGAAATCTTAATGAGAACTCAGGAGAGAAAAACTCTCACTCGCCTCCTCCCTACATCCCAGCTCTTCCAGCTCCTCTCAAACTGCGGTTCCCAACCTGACCCGCAGCATCCGCATCCCTGGAAACCCGGTGGCAACACACGTGCCCCTGACCGGCTGACTGGGAAGCTCTGGGAGTGGTGCGCAGCAGCCTGTGCCTTCGAGCCCTCTGGGGGATGCAGACGCACTCACGCTGGAGCACCACTGGCTCGAGTGCTTTGTAGCCCATCCCCAGGGCCCTGCTGGCTTCACCGCCTTCCCAGACAGTATCAGGGTCATCTCGGCCAGGACCTGCTATCACCCATGTTGCCCCTGTCCCTCCGTCCCAAGCACCCTAAGAAACCTCAGCAGTGGATCAACCTGCCCCCTCATTTGGTGGCTCTGCTTTGTGAACTGCTGGAGCAAACCCCGCGGCCATGGGCTGCCGCTCTGAGCTCCATGTCCCCTGCCTCTGCAGAAGGCTCTCGACACTGCCCGTCCCATCCCTGTCCCTCCCTCCGTCTGTCCCAAGCAGCTCCCCTCCCCATCGCCCTCAGCTGCCTCCCACCACCACTTCTCTCCACAAGTCCACACCCTGCCCTCTGGTGGGCACGTTAGCAGGTAGCTCTCCATGTCATTGTAAAAACGAAAGTGAGACCATGAGGCAAAAACTCCTCCAATTTCTCCTCCATCTGCAAACTTGTCTGCCTCTTCCCTCTTCCTGTTCTGAGTCAGTGCCAGGGGAGGCACATCCCCCTACCCGGCCGGGCCTGACCTCCCCACTGCCCAGGGGCCTTTGGTCTCTCCTGTGCTTCCGAGGTTCTCTCCCTGTGTTCAAAAATGAACACCAACTACATGACAACATTTTCAAATGAAAATTTTTAAAATACATACTGAGCATCTGTATTCTCTAACATAGTGCTGACTCGGTTTTGGACTCCAGCTCTCCAATTCCTAATAAGGAGGTATTGGTTAAATTCTTACTTTCTCCAAGCTCTAGCTTTTTCTGCTATAAAAAGGGGTATCATGACACTGTTTGTATGATTATTAAGAAAAGGGTTATGCAAAGGTTATTATAAATGTAACACTGCAGAGATAAGAAAGAGCTTGACACGTTGGAAAAAATATTTACTATATGATCCATATATTAGACATTTTTATTTAAACATTTATATAATCTGAATGATCTTTAAATATCATTAGGCATCCTATGCTTCACATCCTTACAACATGATCGACTGAAGTAAATGTTCCCAAAAAATCATGATGAGAATTCCTTAATTCCAAGTCTGATGGTGAGAAAAGGCCAGTTCTTCCATGTTACAAAAATTACTTGCTTAAAAGAGACCGAGAGGATAAATTCCATGATTACCTCTTGAATAAAGTGATCTCTCTCTTGCAAAACAAACAGCAGCCTTCTAGGCTCTGTGCCCGTCCTATTCACAACCAAGTTTCTTGAGTGAATGAGCTAGAGTAGCTCTTTCAACTCTCTTACCTGCCTCCCATTTGCTCCCGAATTCTCTGCAAACTGCTTTCCTGAAGATCCTCGGTAGCTTCCATGCCAACAATCCAACTGGCATTTTAGTGCCCTGGTTCATTCCTCCATTTTACGGAGCACCTGACCGATCCTGAGTTCCTGGCATAAAGCTAGCGCACTGGAGGTGGTCACGGAGCTTCTTCATTCAACAAGCACACACCGAGCTCCTCCAACGCGCCAGGCGCTGTGCGACGTGGGCACTGCTGGACGGCGCCACCCACCAATAAAACCTGCCCTCGAGGAACTCACAGGCCATCACTGCACAGTCAGGTACGGGCAGTGAGACTTGAGAACACACGAGAGGGACACCTGACCACAGCCAGTGGGAGGCAAGGGAGTCCTAGAAGCCATCCCCAAGGACCTGGCACTCTAGTCTAAAGGCCAAGGAGGGATTCACCAACGAGGGCACGAAGGAGGATTCTCCGGACAGAAGAATCGCATGTGCAAAGAAACAGCAGAAGCACAGTACAAGATAATACTGTCATAGTTGCAGGGCACTGTAGTCACACAGAGCCTGGGGCATTTGGGGAAGGCCTCCTGAGGGAAGTGACACCTAAACTGACTCATAAAAGATGCCCAGATGTCTACTAGGGAGGTGAAGAACAGCCTGGGAAGACAATGCAGCGTGTGCAAAGGCACAGGGTACGGCACCTGGGGAGAGCTGCGAGCAATACGGGCTGATGGAGGACGTGAAGGGCTGAGGACAGTAGCACCTGGGGGATGTCAATGCCATGTTAAGTAGTTTGTACCAAAAGTGACAGAAATCACTGAAGTTGGGGGGGGGGTGCCGAGAGAGAGAGAGAGAGAGAGAGAGAGAGAGAGAGACTCCCCCTTCAGAATGATCGTTCCAAGTGCTACGTGGAAGGTGCGTCAGAGCAGGAGGGACTGCAGGCGGGGAGAGAAGTCGGAGAGCAGCTGGGGTGAGAAATGACAGATCCTCAACCAAGGCGGTGGTGACAGGGTGGGGAGATAGTTCAGAAGCAGGATCAAAGGTATCAAGCAGTATTAACAACACAGGCTTTTGAGTCAGATCTAATGTGAACCCCAGCTCTGCCCTTGACTATCTGTGTCACCTTGGGCGAGTCACTTAACCTGAGATTCGGTTTTCTCACCTGGGAAAAGAGGACAACAGCAAAGCCTACCTCACAACTGCGGAAAGGATGCCATAGCATACTACATGCGAATGACACAGCCCAAGCTGGAGCACACAGCGGACTGCAGCAAATGAGAGCTCCCATCCTTGTTATCATTGACCGTTAATACACTCGGTTAGCCAGATGCAGGTTAACCAAAGAGGACACAGGACTCCAGGGTTTCTGGCCTGCTGTCACTACCAGAAAGTAGGGACAGAAGTAGGCAGATCGGGAGTGAGGCCTGGAGAAGGATGCGTCATTTGCTGAGTGCGAAGGGCCCACTGTTGGAAGAGATGATCCTCTGTGGGTCCCTCGCACTCCCACACATCTTGCTGTGTGTGCCAAGAATGCAAGGCCCTGACTGCTTTTTAGTGGGGCCACTAATCAGTGTTGTGTTTGTAGCAAGCCACCTTGAGGGACGAGGTACTGCCTCCCTGTAGGACGAAGAGCAGTCTTGCTAACTGCTTATATAAGCAGCAGATTCCCCAAGCTTGGTGTTCCTCCGCTGTGACGCAAGCCAGCTGCATGTGGAGCACCCATGTGGGCCCATCGTTTTGCCCCTTGGGACTTGGAAGCGAGGGGGACTGGTGCGAATATGCTGATGCTCACGCTTCTCGCTGTGCCCTGAGTGCTAAAGTCTTAGGTTTCTGACCCTGGAGTATCGTGTCTTCTGCCACCATCCATAAATCAGTGACAGGTTCATTTATTGGCTTAGAAGTTGGAAAGAGAGACTTGGAGTTTTCAGTGTGTGCAAGTAAAGGACGGGGGCAGGGAAAGGATCCCCCAGGGGAACTCGGGAAGGAAACCTAGAGGGCAGTGGTTCCCTAAAGCCTAGGGAGTAGAGTTTCAATCAAAACAGAGTAGGCAACAGCATCAGGTGCTGCTTAAAAGTCAAGTAAGATGAAGACTGAACTTGGCCACTGAATTTAGCAACTAGGTCACCAGCCAGAGGTGTCTCAATGACGTGGTGTGGCCAGAAGCCAAAGGAAGCAGGTGAGGAGTGAATGCAGGTAAAGGAGAGACAATGAATATAAGGTATTTCTACAAACTTAGCTGAAAAAGAAGGAGAGAGGTGGGCAGTGGTGACCAGAGCAAGTGGGGCAAATAAAACTTCTCAAATAGAGAGAAGAGATTTGAGTAGGTCATATACTAAGGAGAACAAGCCGGAAAAGAGAGAAAAGTTAGAGCGAGATCAAAGGCAAGGGGAGGAGGATGGAATCAGGTCTCTAAAGAAGAGAAGAGGGCTGACTTTCAGATCCCTGGTGAGGGACTCTGCTCATCTCTCCCACTGAGATGGCATTTGGCCCAGGCACACACCCTCAGGCAGGCCACCTGCTAGCTGGGCTGTGCAGTGCCTCCAGGTGGGTGGTGCCTACCGTCCCTAGGGAGGGGCCAGTCAGCAGGTTTCCTTGGTGGCCACCTTGCCTGGTGGTCCTGCAAGCCACAGATGAGAGACACAGAAGTATTTCCCAACCTGGGTTCTCTGGAGATGCCAGTAGTTGTGTTTTGCACACAAAGCATTCAGGTAAGTTTGGCAAGTGCTGTTCTGAGCTCTGCGAAGCCAGATTGTAGGAAGACTGAGTGTTCTCTGCAGGCACAGATGGGCATTTGGGAGTGGGGTGTCTAAGGGGAAGAGAAAGCCTGCAGGGGGAGACACCAGGCCTCATCCTCAGGGTACTCGGGGATGACAGAGAAGAACTGTATGGGCGCATCCTGTGGTCACAGAGCAGGAAAAGGAACTCTCATTTGCAGAATATCTGTACTCTGCTTGGAGTTTATATTAATATATTGACAAAGATTCCCTGCTTGACCTACCTTACTCAGGCTCCTGAACCTTCTCCCAGGCCTGTCCGTGCACTTCCTTGTAACACCCAGTCTTAGCAAAGAGCCCTGCTAGGTCAGTGTAGCCAGACCCCTCACTCTGGACAGCTGGTCACCCTGGATATCTGCTCGGGCTCCTCATCCTCCACCATCCCCCACATGGTGTCTGGTGGCCTGTCTTCAGCAAGAATCTTGTTAGGTCAGTTTGGCCAGAATCCCCCTCACCCTGGTATTTCCTCTTAGGATTCTCCACCCACTGACCCCTGCCCTGCTCTAATTCCCACTTGCCCGGCAGTGACTGGAGTTGAGCCCAAGCTCCCCTGCACTGCGGAATCCCTGCAGCGTCCCCACACTATCCTGATGATCCTGAATGAAGGCTTCCCTACAGTGCCCTAACACGTGCCATCGAACAATTTTTTCTTTAACAGCGTCCACCTATTTTACTCTCCCAGTTCTTGACATATCCCAACCTGACAGAGGAAGAACCAGACTCAGAAGCCAAGGACACGTGTGACACTCAGTGCTCAGTAAGCAGAGGAGCCCAGCTGTGATCTGGGATCCAGCACTCCTGCCCCTGTGGCCCACATGTCCTTACCCCTCAAGCAGCACCCAGGGCCTGAGTCAGAGGCAAGCTGCACAACTGCTGCGCCTGCTGCAGCCCTGCGCTGAGACCAGGGCAGCCACCAGGCCTACCAGGTGGCCTGTGGTCTGTGACAGGGACGGTCCCCCATGTGCCTTAGCGCTCTCTCCTGCAAGACCGTGGTTGGCTTCCCAAGCACCATCAGATCCCAGGGGTTTGTCCCTTATAGGCTGGGCCCGGCAGAGGTGGCCGGGGAGAACGCCAGCCAGCAGGAGTGTGGCGCTGGGCCTACTTGCTTCGCTGTACCAGGACGACCCCCAAGGACCCTTCTCCAGGGGTGTGAGGGTGAGCACAAGAGGAGACGGGAAACACCTTTTCGGTGCAGACCCTTTGAGAGCCCAATGAAGCAGCAGGCCCTCTCCATGGCAGGGCAGGCACACAACACACAAGCTGGCAGTTTCCGGGCTCACGCACCAACCACCACCGCCACTCGCGCCCCCAAGCAGACCAGTTCTCAAAGGAGTGTGCACCTGAATCACCTGATGCGCTGGCTAAAAATGCAGCTCCCAGGCTTCAGAGGAGATACTCATTCAGTAGGTCCGGGGCGAGGCCTGGGAGCCTGCGTTTTCAACCGGCGCCTCAGATGATTTGGGCGCCGACGCCCAGTGGGGAAACTTAGAAAGCCGACTCCGGGCTGGAGGACCCCACCCCCGCGCTCCAAACTTTCCCCATCTCGCCGGGCGCCCCCCGCCCCCTCCCAGGGGCCTCACTCGGGCGGGAGGTCGCGTAAGCGTCAGGGGAACCTGTAGGGGACCCACAGCGACGGCCCTCGGGGCCTGCCCGCCCCCCTCGCCACCGCGCCACGGCCCCGGAAGGCGCGCGCAGTGGTCGGCGGGGCGCGGCGCCCGGGAGGACCCAACGAGGCCCGCGGCCCCAGCCCGCCGCCGAGGGGCGGGAATGAGGGGGGCGCGCGAGGCGGGAGGCGCAGCGGCGCGGCCCGGGCGCCGGGCGGGAGCCGGAGGCGGGGCAGCCGGGCCGGGGCGGGGCCGGCGGGCTGGCGGCGAGCGCGGGGGAGCGCGCCCGGGCGCCGGGAGGGAGGAGCGCGGGGAGCGCCGGCGGCCGCCCGCCCCCGCCCCCGCGCCGCCCGCGCGCAACAGTTCCCCCAAAGTTGCTGCCCGGGAGGCGGGCGCGCCGGGGGGCCGAGGGGCGGGCAGCCGGCCGGGGGACGCGGCCTCGCGGCCCAGCGCGGCGAGTCCCGGCGGGCGGCGGCGGCGGCGGCATGGGCACCCGGCAAACCAAGGGCAGCCTGGCGGAGAGAGCCAGCCCCGGCGCGGCGACCGGCCCCCGCCGCGAACGGCCAGACTTCTGGGCGTCGCTGCTGCTGCGCGCCGGGGACAAGGCGGGGCGCGCGGGCGCCGGCGCGGGGCTGCCCCCCTACCACCGGCGCGTGGGCATGGTCCAGGAGCTGCTGCGGATGGTGCGCCAGGGCCGGCGGGAGGAGGCGGGGACGCTGCTGCAGCACCTGCGCCAGGTGAGCGCGGGGAGGGGGCGCCGGGGCCGAGCCGGCCCTGGGAGCGCCCCGCCCCTTCCCGGGGAGGCCGGGGCGCCGAGGGCCACAGGGAGGCCGGGGCGCCGAGGGCCACAGCGTAGGGCCCTCTCCCGCGGGGATGGAGCCCTGTCTGGCAGCAGGTGCCGCCTCTGCGCTCCCGCTGAATTTGGGGCCTCAGGGCAGGGCGGAGGAAGGCCGGCCGAGTGAGGCCCGGTTAGGGGGACCTGTTGGAATAATGTCCCCACTTCTCTCTTCCGCAGGCAGAGGAGGCGGCTGGTCTCCAGGATGGTTGGTGGGAGGGGATGCAGGGATGCATGCCCGGTCTGGGCCAGGGCTCTTTTCTTCCTTTCTACCCACTGGCAGTCACTCCCAGCCAAGGGTCCTCAAGGAGTGTGCCGCTATCAGTTGGAACCTGGCCTCCCGATAGGGAGTCCAAGGGCACAGCCCTGGGACTAGTGAGATTCCAATCCCTAGGTCATTCACCCGCCTGGGAGGCGTCCTGGGTTGTGGTTAAGGGAGGAAACATTTCACCTCCCCTGACCAACTTTGGCTGGTCCTCAACCGCGAGCTCCTGGGGGAAGCAGGGGAGACAGGGCAGGCTGGGTTTGGTTTATTGTGTGTCTACCTGGCCAGCAGGAACACAGGAGGCTGCCACCACTCTGCCCTCTGCCTGTGCCTGCCCCACTGGTTAGGGAGCAGACTCTGCAGATCAGTCCAGTTCTCTCTGCCTTGGAGCTGCCCTGGGGCTGATGGTGTTACCCACCTCTCTGGCTCCTTTTCCTTTCTCAGTTTATTTTGGGCAAGGGCATGGCTGGTACCATGGGTTTTGTTGTGTGCGAGAGAGACTGGAGGGTGCAAAGCTGTCCTCCTGTATCACCAAACAGGTTGTCTTGGCCTGGCTTTGGGGTAGACAGTCCAGGCCCCATATTCTTGCTAGATTGACCCCATTAGAGGTGGAGCTTTCTGCAGATGGCAGAGGGGGGATCTCGGATGACATTCCTGAGGCTTTCCCATCACTGATGAAAGAGGCTGTAGGAGCGCCTTCCTGGGAGGAGCTTCCAAAATCTAATCAGCCCCACATCCCTGCTGGATTTTGTAGCACTCGACCCCACCTTTATCTGTGGTGCACTTGTACCCTGGAGCATGGTCCCCAAGGTACACGCTGCACAGGGAAAGGGAAGTAGAGACCTGGGGACTTGGGAAGACTCAGGGCTTCTGCTCCTGCCTCTGCTTTTCCAAACAACATCCAGAATGATGCCCGAGACACTGCTGGGTCCCCAGATACCTTCTCTGAATTGAATCATCAAAGAAAGATGACATTATGCACCACTTAACTTTAGCAATGTGTATTTCTTTGTCTTTTGAAAATTGGAAACCAATGTGTACAGCCTTTATAGTAACTCTTTTGCTTTCAAACAGAATAATGGATTTTCCATACTATCGACTCCTATTTGCTCACCAGGCACACCAGACAGTGAGAAGGTTTCACTGATCACGTGCTGTTCCCTGAGCACTGGGATGGGTGCTCTGGTGGATACAGAAGTGTAGAGAGATTGACAAGCCCTTCTCAGAGGGTGAAAGAACAAAGTGAAGCTAGATTCTCGAGGGCCAGTCGGAGGCCCGCAGGAGGAGGCTGGACCTGAAGTGGCAGATACCTGGGGCTCCCGAGCCCCTCTAGGGCTCAATATGATTCCACGTCCAGGGGAAACCGAGCTTCCCAATTCCTTACAGGAGAGTAGCCCCCTGCACAGTCCTTGAGACAGAGGGCACTTCCTCAGATTGTACATGGGTCTCATTGGTATCCTGGAACCCTCCTCAGCTTCAGGACTTTGGCAGACTCGTGAACTAGGAGGGGGTTAGTAGACTTCCCTCTTTTCTGCAAAAGCAGTATGGTAACATGCCCTCAGGCTCTGGGCTGCGTTGGGTTTCCTTGACCTCTGGCTGGTGGGTGAGAGCCGTGGGCCTGGAGAGCTGCCCTGTGTTGCCTGAAACGGACAGATCAGAGCCCCTCCAGGAAGTGGTCATGGGCCCGGGGCAGTGTGCAAGGGGAACACAGGGTGTCCAAGTGTCCGTGACAAACATTAGTGGTTTTCTAGGACCCTGAGGCCGTCTGGAGGAATGTCCAGCTGGATTTGTGCTATACACTGAAGTGGCTCTTTCTCCCAAATCGTATTTGCTTTCCCAGTTTCCTGTTCCTGTCTGGAGGCGGGAATGTTCAGAAAGGGAATGAGCAGTCAGTGAGGGATGCGGGGACACACCAGGCCTCGCCGGGGTCAGAGCAGGGAGAGCCTCTTCTTCAGTGGCACAGTGAGCAAAGACGGGGGTGCGCAGTACACTGCCAGGATGTTGTCCGGGACCCCCAGGTGGGCGCTGATGAACAGGAACAGGGCCAGGGAGTAGCAGCAGCCAGGACAGTAGCCATCGTCCCCGTTCCCCTCATTCCCACAGCACATTCTCCTAAGTTTAATAACATGGGTTTGGGTCACCAGATTTGTGTATTCCTGGAGCCCCATGGTTGGAGGGGGACTGAGGATCCTTAATTCCCGTGGTTCTTAACCTCTTGGGGTCCTTGATCTTTTTGAGACCCTGAAAGAGCTGCACACGGTCTTCCCAGACACATGCACGAACACACACCATCTCACAGGGGATTTCAGAGCTCCTGAAACCTGTCTACACGCTCCACGTTCAGAATCTCTGCTCCAGTCTGCTGCCACCCGTCTCCCTGCTGTGAGTTGCTACGGCCTGGGGATTGGAAGCAGGGGCCCAGGGCCATGTGTGGCAATTCGTGCTGGGCTGCTTTTTCAAATGCACCTTTCTCATCTGAGATTTATGGGGTGTCTCTCCAGTTTGTCACTTGCTAGAAAGGTATCAGGGGGCTTCATTCAGTGCAAATGACCCTGAACTGTGGCCAGGAGTGCAGGGAGGAAGCCAGGCAGCCGCCCTGAAGGAACAGAGAGGACCCCTTCCCTTTAGGAGCAGTGTAATCTGAGAAGAGCCAGGGCCAAGGATCAAGTCGCTTCCGGTCCCCAGTCTGCTGTGACCTTGGGCCCAGCAGATAACCTTTCTGAGTGTTTCCTCACACTCAGAGGGATCTGGGGTTCTGAGCAGAGCAAACGCTACGAAGTGTGCAAAATTGTCTTGGCGCCGCCAATCAAGATAGGTTCTCACAGCAACCGTGATACGAAATAGGAGAATCTGCCGTACTTTGGGTCTGGCCAGACCAGGGGCCACGTCATAGTAGTCTGTCTCAGCCCAGCCCAAGGATTTTTTGGATTCTGTCTACCTGGCCAGGGCTCAGTCTGGATCCGGAGCTCACTGCACGTTCAGAAGCAGCTGCAGTGGGTGCGCATGGGGACGTGAGAAGCCAGCTTTGGATGGGAGAGGCCATTCCTCTCCCCTTCCCTGGTCCCCGGTCCCCAGGCCTCACCCTTCCCTGGCGTTCTCTCCCCAAGTCTTGGGCTCAGGAGTGCCGTCTTTAAGGAGCCCTGGCGAGGAAGTGACCTTCTGTCTTGGAGAGAGGGCAAGTGTTAGGCTCCTGGGAGATGAGGTGTCATCCTTTCAGCCCAGCAGTTTTCCTGAGTCCCCAGAATTTTAGACTGGGTTGTTGGCCCACTGCGTGGAGCACCAGAACAAGGGGCCCATCTCCCTGGGACACACCCAGGTGGGCGGCCCATCTCTTCCTGTTCCCCTGAGGAGGGGCTCACTCATGTGGCACACCCTCCTGGGCAGAGCTGTCCAGTGTTAGTCTACCTGGCACCCGTCACCCCAGCGTGTGGCTTCGGCCTGGATTCCTGGTTCTCTCTGCTGTTTGGGTGTCAGGGCTGGCTCCACTCTGTACCTGGGAGCAGGAGCCACGTCAGCTAATGTGAAAAAGAACCATCAGGGACCTATGTCACTTGTCCCTCAAGAAGAGCTGAATAATGGACAAGCAGTTGGAGGCTCCCTGGAGATCTGGAGGCTGGGTGCTCTTTCCTACCTGGAGGCAGAAAGATGAGCAAAATGACCTCCGAAGGTCACCCTTTTCCTCCCACACCCCAGCTAAGAAAACCTCTTTAGACGAGCAGGCCGAAAGGCCACCAGACAGAGTGGGGCGGCCCCACGCTGGGCCTGGCTCCTCTTCCTCCACCTGGAATGCACCTTGCCCTTCCCAGGCCCCCCTCCTGGGCATGTCAGTCCAGGCTCTGAGATCCATGTGCCTTTTAGGCCCCGTCACCCTGGGCGGCATTCAATCTGTACAGTTTTTCCCTGATGTCCGTTTTGTTTGTCAGACAAGGTCATGTGTTTCCCGAGGGTAAAGACCCCACCACCACAGTTGTCTATGGTAAAGCATTGCAAACCTGCAGGCTGTGACATGCCTTAGCGAGTCTGTGTGCCGTGAAGTGTGTGTACGTGTGTATGTCTGCTGCTGCCATCACAGTGTGTCCTCAGAAAGCACTTGGGTTCCCCGGCTATGGCTGTGCAGCTGTGGGCTGATTAGCAGGCTTGTTAGTACTGTCATGAGATGCGGCATGTTTGCTTTGCGTGTGGTTAGATTTCTGGGAGGGATGTCCATGGGGCTTGGCTGTTCCCGGCAGGCTGCCAGGCGGTGGTGTTCTTGGAGAGAGGAGTGGCATGGTGCCCGGCCTCCATGGCACCACGAGATCCCGTCCGGCAGGTGCAGTCTGGGGCCTCTGCCGTGGTGGCGGGAGGGAAGCGGAGCCTGCTGGGCCAGCCTGGCCCCCACGCGCCTGAGCTGCACTTGTGCTGAATCACGTTCATTCTCTCCACAAACAGAAACCTTCCTTTTTAGAATCCGCCACTCTCTGGGCTGGATCCAGGCGTTTCCAGTGATAAAGGTGCAGAAGGGTTCCTATGTCACAGCCCGCTTCGTTGGTTTCCCAGGCTGCCGGGGACACTGGCCAGGGACACAGCAGCCTCTGTAGTGGCCAGGCATGACCATGGGGGCTGTGGCCGGGCCAGTTATCCTGACTTCGGGGTCTGGTGAGGCAGAGGTGGGGTCCTTTTCCCTAGAACAAATGCCGCCTGCTCAGTGATGACCAGAAACTGCTTTGCTGTCTTCAGAACTCCTGAAGTGCTCTGGCCTCCGGGTGGGTGCCCCTCCCACCGCCACTTCGCTCCCACGTGGGCTTTCCCGAGGCGGCGGCGATAGGTCGGGTACTGGCACACAGTCAGTTTTCAGGAAATCCTTACGGAATGGACTTTAAACGTCTCATCAGGCACACTCCCCCAGCTCTGTCCCTGCTGCTGTTTCCCAGGAGCCAGATGGGTTTGGCTCAGGCTTCTCCAGTGTTTCCACTCTGAGCACCGCCAGGGTGTCCCCCAGTAACCCGCGGGGTGGTACTATGACTCCTCCCCACACTCTGCTCCCAAGGGCCCCTCCCTGCATCCCGCCCACCTCCTGCAGGGGAGAGGCTCCTTGCAGAGGGTTACCCAGGAGACCAGGTCTTTCTCGGATTCCCCCAGGGATACCCAGGGGGTGGAGTCAGCATGGGAGGGGATTCCCTCTCCGGTGTGGGGATCCTCAGCAGCCCTCTGGCTGCCCTTCCCCACCAAGAGCAGCGCTGCAGGTGTATGAGAACGTCACGCACGCACACGCCCCCCAGCTGTGTGCTTGCCGACTGTCTTAGTCCATTTGGGCTACTATAACGAAGTACCATAAACTGGGTGGCTTATAAACGACAGAAATTCGTGTCTCATGGTCTGGAGGCTGGGAAATCCAAGATGAAGGTGCTGGCAGATTCGTGTGTGGTGAGGGCCCACTCTCTGGTTCATACATGGCACCTTCTCGCTGCGTCCTCACATGGTGGCAGGAGTGAGGGGGCTCTCTGGGGCCTCTCTGATAAGGGGACTGATCCCATTCATGTGGACTCCACATCTCGATCTAATCACCTCCTGAAGGTCCCACCTGCTGATACCATCACCTTGGGGCTTAGGATGTCAACATCTGAATTTGGGCGGGGGAGGAGCACAAAACTTGAGGTCCGGCTGTCCTGTCTTCTCCATTAAGAGAAACTAGAGGCAGGGGTCGGGGCGGGGAGGAGGGCCTCCGCCATCTAAAGAGGCAGATTCAGCTGCTGCACCTTGGGCTCAGCTCTGCTAGAAGGGCTGGGTGTTCTGAACGAGAACAGAGACCTTGGCACGCCAGGCAGGGTGGGGACCTGCTCCCAGAGCCCGCTCTCCTCCCGACCCCACCCCCGCCCTGGCCGGGCCCTGAGCTGTGCCCACGTGGCTCTCCGGGAGCATTTCCCAGCTTTTTTTTTTTTTTTTTAACTTTTATTAGCTCAGACTCCTGGCTGCTGCAGCCATATGGAGTTCTGCCGATGGCTGCTGCTCAAAGGGATGTGGCATTTTGATGTTTCTAACTTTATCTAAACCAGGATAGACACAGGAGTCCAGCTAAGAGTAGGGAGTGCCGAGTGTGTGTGTGTCTGTGTGTGTGCGCGTGCGCGCGCATGTACGCGTTTGCAGAGGTGGCCTCACGTCAGTCTGAGGCCTGCGTCCCCCTCCAGAGCTGCCCCTCGACCCTGTTCAGCCCTCAGTATCCAAGGGTACCTCTCTGCCTCCTGCTTCTGCGGCTTCTCTTTGTGTTTCTCTGTGTCTCTTGCCCGTTGTGTGTCTCCCTTCCCTGGGTAAGAAGCAGACTTTTTTAAATGCCTCTTTTTGCCGGCCAGATCTTGATCAGCTTCCCTTTGCAGCCCTCCCATCCTCTGCAAGTGGGGAGCGTGGCAGTGGGGCCCTGAGAGCTGGAAGGAGTTGGTGGTGGCCCAGGAAGGCGCCCTGGCTCGCTGCAGTTGTCCGGGTGTCGGCCGAGTCTTGGCGGACGGCAGGCCTTAGAGACACCCCTCCCATGTGTACATGGCTTTCTAGCCCATGAAGCATATTCTCGTGTTTATTTTGCTCCTTAGATAGTTTTCCTAGATTGGCAGGATATTGTTTAAAGTAAAAGGATGGGTTTTTTTAATATTATAAAAGCAGTATACAATCATAGAAAAATGAGAAAATACAGATGAGCAGAAAAGAAAAAAAATCAGTATATATTAATTCATTTATTTGACAATCAAGTGCCTGTTCTTCCAGGCACATTTCTAGGCACTGGGATACATCAAGTAACCCACCAGGAAAAGACCATAGTAACACCTGTTCCCCTCCCTCCAGCGGGTGGTAGAGACCCCAGAGGTCGGCACGGTATAGGTGCGCAGCCGGGCACAGAAGGGAGGCTGCCTTCGCTGGGAATTGGGAGCCCTCAGTTCTGGTCCCAGTGGAGACCCTAACTTGCCCGGCCTCTTCCCTTCTCTGGCCTCAATTTTCCCATCTCCAGAATAAAGGGGTGGTGGCTGAGATGACCACTGAGGTTCCACCAGGTGCCTGTGGTTTGAGAACATCCCATTCATCCCCACATGTGGTCAGCGATTTCTTCCAGGCCCTGAGCCAGATTCACACTGGAGCCCTGTGGTCACCTGCCTTGGCCCCAGCAGGTACAAGAGCCAGGACACAGGTTCCAGGACACAGAGGGGACACAGACTCCTCCTCGCCGAGAGGTGCTGGGACCGACCTCTGCACACTCGCTCTCCAGGCCACAGTCTTAGCTGGCCTACCCCTCGTCTGACAGAGCTCGAAAGGCCAAGTCACACAGTGCTGGGGACAGAGGCCAGAACCAGGGGACCTGCAGACTCACGTGTGAGCAAAGCCCAGTGTTGGCAGAGACCCGGGGGCCCTGTGAGCTGTGAGCCCTTCATCCCACAGTGTCGGGGAAGACAGGGAGGCTGGGCCTGTGTCCAGCCTGGGCAGGCCCAGTGGGACCTGCTGCCCACGTGAGTGGGCACCTGGCTCCATGCCTCCCTCCGCCCCCTGTGGGGGCTGCCCAGGCCCCCTCACATCTGCCTCTCTCCCTCCCTCCACCTCCCACTCTGTCTTCCTTCTCCAAGGGCTCACTCCCTGCTCCTCTGGATAAAGCCCGGCCTCGCTTCGGGCCTCTCTGCTGCCCACAGAGACTGGACCTGCCAGCCCCGGTGGAGCTCCGGGGACCTTTGTCCTCAAGGGCGAGAACCCTGCCTGGTGCCTGGCTGTGCCCTAGTACTGGGGTCTTTCATTCCGCAGAGCCCCCGGGCACCTACAGGGTGGCTGGCACCAGTCGGGAGAAGTGGGGAAAGCAGGGTCGGCCAAGATGCTCATTTCTAGAAGGGCTCAGAGCTGCGGCTGTGCCATAGAAGGCTAGCAAGTGACCGTAGGTCTGGCCATAGCTGGCCGGATTCCAGCCCTGGCATTAACTCCAGGGCTGGGCCAAGAGCCTGAAGCAGTGGCCATGGGGGCACACGCAGGCTTGAGGACAGCTGCGCTGGCTGCTGGGCAAACCCTCCCTCCCGCGGGGCTCATGAGTGGACACAGGCACTAGGCTGGCAGTGCAGGGAGCCACGTCTCCCCCCAGCTTTCCGGTCGGGGCTTTGCCTCACCTGCCCTGCCTGGCCCTCCCAGCAGCCCTCCACTTAGGTCTGGCCCTCCGCCCACTCAGCCTTCCTGCTGCCCTCAGCCCAGGGTTCCCCCAGAGCACACCATGCCCGGGGGTGGGGGGGGAGCGCCCTGGCTATCTCTGGACCCCTGCACTGCCCCCTCCAGGCACACATCCCCAACCCACAGCTGCCGTCCCTGTGGAGCCACCACCCACAGCTACAGGCTGCCCAAGGAGGCTTGCAGGACACCCCTCTCCTACTGAGGGCACCAGACAAGGGGTAGGATCCCAAGGGGAGGCCCGGAAGCCCTCCCCACTCAAGCACACCATGCACCTGCAGGGAGCCAGCACGTGCAGCCTGCAAATCCCCTCCCTCCCCACCCACCCGCTTAGTCCCATCCATGCAGTCACTGCCTCTCAGAGCTCTGGGCTCAGCCCCCATCCAGACAGAGAGGGGCAGGGGTGGGCTGGATTCTCTCCATGGTGCTGGCAGCAGGTAGGGGCCCAGAGAGCCTACCCCACACCTGGACCTAACTGTGAGGATCCCACCCTGGACCTGGACCTGTCCAGCCCGGCACACCCCGTGCACCTGGCAGCCCCTCCACCTCCCCCTTCCCCATGGCCTGGCCCTGTCAGCACCTGCCTCTGCCTCGCCTAAAGCCAGCTGGGGAGCCCTCCGTGGGTGCAGACCTTGGAAAGGGCTGCATGGTAGGCGGTGGGGGAGGAAAGAGCGGAATGGGAACTGCAGGCGTGCCTGGGGAGGGACCGCTCTGTGGCTGGTGCTGGCTGTTCCAGCTGCCGTGTCCCCAGAGGAATCCCGTCTGGGAATGAAACCTGTCTTTCTGATCTTTGCTCCTAGTAAATGGCCAACTGGAGCTTCAGGATGAGGCCAAGCACAGGGCTTGGGAGGGCAGCATGTCTCCCCTCCTCTGCTGGTGGCCGAAGCGCCTCCCCCACCCACAGACACCTGCTCAGCCCAGCCGTCCCTGGGGAGGACAGGAGGTGGCCAGCGAGCCCTCCTACACTACACCTGCCTGCACCCAGGGGTTAAAGATTCAAGCTCTGGGTTCCCGAGGAAGGGCCTGCAACAAACTCAGCGTGACTGTCAGGTGTCCCCAAGATTGGTTTATAATCCCTTACTTAGGGCTCCTACTGGCCTTCCTGTGGGGATGTTACTTCCTGCATTAATCAGGGTCCTCCAGAGAAACAGAACCGATGGGGGATACATACGGACATAGAGAGCGAGCCATCACGCTTCCTCACTATGGAGGAAGGGCTCTGGGACACAGAGGACCTTTCTGCCCCTCAGTGTTCCAGGAGCCAGCAGGAGTGGGAGGCAGGAAGGGGCAGAGCTCGGGGGAGGGGAGGAGTGGGGAGCCTCATTCCCTGAGCGTGTTCTCCAAGTGACACTTTTTCAACAGCCTGTTTTGAAAGATGTAGAGACAGTGGTGGCTAAGATGATGGTGACCGAGCACTGGAGGAAGCAGAGCAGGATCTTGACCTGAAGAGCAGGCGTTCCAATAAGGGGCAAGCTCCATGAGCTCGCTGCCTCCACGTCTGAGCTGGGCCATGCCTCTGCTCCTGGCAGCTCAGGAAAACCAAGAACTTCAGGGTGTAGAGACCATTCTATGAGTGAGTCCAGGTCACCCAAGGATGCCCATCACTTCGATTTCCTTCAGTGAGACTTAGGGCAGCTTCTAGCCCACACAGTGCCTTTGAGAACAGTAGAAGAAGGCACCTCTCTGGTTGAGCGCAACTAGAGTCAAGGCTTGGTGAGTTCAGCCCCACCCAGACGCCCTTGTGTGGTGCACGCCCTGCACAGCTGTACTCGGCAGCCTTGGCAAGAATGCGCAGAAGTTCAGAGTCTTTATAGCTACGGCTGGTCAGGAGCCTTACCCCTCCTCCCACGCATCTCCTTGGGCACAGCCGCCTGAGGCAGGGAACAGTGAAACGGTCAGATGCTTGCCCTCTTTCTCCCAAATTGGGAAGCTGAAGCAATCGGGCGTCTTCTAGAAGGCTCCAGCTCAACCCTCCTGCCTCCCAAAGGGCATCAGACAAAATTGAAGACACTCCGAGTGGATCTGGAATCACACCCAGTCAGGGACACTGGGGCACAGGTTGTTCTTCCTCGTGGGGCACCCATGGCTTGGGGCGCCCAGTGTCCTGGAGGTTCAGGAGTCCCCCCCTGTCCCCCACAGCTTCCCAGGCTACGTGCATTCCTGCCTCTGCCAGTCCTGAGGGGAGTAAGTTCTGGATGCTCCAGCCCTGCATGTAACCTCTGCTTCTCCAGCCTCAGTAATTCCAGTCGACTCGTTCCTCCTAGGACGTGCCAGTCTTCCAAACTTTTATTATTCTCAGCTCCAGACTTATGTTTTCCACGTCCTTCTGGAGTTGTGGGGTTTCGGAGAGAAAATAGTCTCAGGCAGCATCCTCACTGTGGGGTTTCCAGACAGATGTTGGCCCAGAGACCATCACGAACACAGAGGGGTTGGTTTGGGATGTGGAAACTCAGACTACCACCTCCCGGAATTCCCACCTCCCAGCGATGGCCAGTGGAGCAGGGTGGGAATGAGAGGAGTGGTTTGGGTACAGCACATCTCAGAGACAGGCTGCCGTGAACCAGGGACGGGGCTCCCTGAGGGGACGGGGGACATGGAGGGGCGTTGAGAAGGAATTTGAGAGGCTGCTGTAGAAAACTGGCAGGAGGCTGTTTGGGAACCTCCGCAGGTGCTCTCCCTGGGCCGTGCTCTAGTGAAGAAGTCAACCAAGGGACACCTTGTGGCTGGGATTCTGGGACGCTGGGGCAGGGAGAGAGATCTGGGACCCCGGCAGGCAGCTCAGAGCCTCTGCCACGCCTGTGGCTTTGACCCCCTGACCTCACCCACCTCCACTCCCACCCCCAACTCCAACCCCTCCCTCCCAGTGTCTCTCCAAGCTGCGTACAAACTTGGTAACCTCCCAGAAGCCAAGCAAAGGCCCCTCCCTTCCCTGAGGACACCACCCCGCCCCTCCTTTGCAGCTTGGAAGGCTCACTGGCCCCTCTTGCTGTGGCCTGGCCCCTGTTCCTTCCACCCATGGGGAGAAGCAGCCCTGAGATAGGAACTGCTCTGCCAGGCTTGGGGGACCCCCACGACTCCTGCTAGGAAGCCCTCAGGAAGGGCATCTGTGGCACCTTTCCTGGGCCAGCTCCTGCCCTCCTCACTGCCCAGAGAGTGACACGTAGTCCTTGGCGATTCCACTTTGAAAGGCCTTGGGGAGAGCAGCCAAGCGAGGAGAGGAGGAGGAGGCAGGCAGGGCCTCGCCCGCAGCCAGGGATCCAGGGACCTCCCCCTCCTCCTCACCCTCCCGCTTCCTGCCTGGAGCTGATTGGAGCTGGAGTCCTCATCCAGCATGACTCATCTCTGCTCACCAGAGGGAGGGCAGCCAGAGGTCTGAGTCCAGATTCTTGGAGGTCTCGCCTTGGCCTTGCCTCTGACCTTGGGATTGAAGGCAGTAAAGCCCCCTTAGCTTGTTGTGATGGTTAATTTTATATGTCAACCTGGCTAGGCTGTGGTTCTGGTTTTTGGTCCAACAGTAGTCCAGATGTTGCTGTGAAGGTATGTTTTAGATGTGATTACCATTTGAATCAGTAGACTTTGAGTAAAAAAAGCAGATTACCTTCTATAATATGGGTGAGCCTCATCCAGTCAGTTGAAGGCCCTAAGAGAAAAGAGAGGTCCCTGAGAAAGAAGGAATTCTGCCTCCAGACTCCAGACAGCAATGTCAGCTCTTCCCCAGGTCCCCGGCCCCCATCCTGCCCTGCAGATTTCAGACTTGCCAGTGCCCACAATTGTGTGAGCCAATTCCTTAAATCAATTTCTCTCTCTCTCTCTCTCCCCCCCCCCCCCCGGCCTGCCCCCACACACAAGTTTCTTATTGGTTCTGTTTCTCAGGAGAACCCTGACTAACATGCTACACTTAACTTCCAAGGGCTGGTGGCCAGGACAGGCAGAGTTAGAAACTTCCAGGGGGCGCTGAGACCCTCCTGTGCCTGCCACTTGCTCACTGTACAAGAGCCCGCCAGCCCTCAGCTTCTCACTCTGAGAAGTGGGCTGTTCCTGTGAAGTCTCCCCTTCTTGGAAAGCAGCGTTGTAGGGAGCCAGAAGGGTCCTCTGAGTCTGTGGTCCCCAACCGCCGGGCTGCGGAGCAGTACTGGTCTGTGGCTGGTTAGGAACCGGGCTGCACAGCAGGAGGCGAGTGGTGGGCAAGTGAGTGAAGCTTCATCTGCATTGACAGCCACTCCGTCGCTCACATTACCACCTGGGCTCCGCCTGAGCATGAAGCCTACTGTGAACTGCACAAGCGAGGGATCCAGGTTGTGCGCCCTTAGGAGAGTCTGATGCCTGATGATCTGAGGCGGAGCTGAGGCGGCCACGTGAGCACTGGGGAGCGGCTGCAAATACAGATTATCGCTAGCAGAGAGGTTTGACTGCACCGTAAAGGTAATGCGCTTGAATCCTCCCAAAGCCATCCCCCCACCAACGGTATGTGGAAAAATTGTCTCCGTGAAACCAGTCCCTGGTGCCAAAAAGGTTGGGGACGCGGCTCTAAGTCATTCCTCCGCCTCTTTGCCATTGCCTACAAATCATCTGACACTGGACCAAACCTTTCGTTTAAATTGGGCAAAATTTACTGCAGAGAGGGAGAAATGGACTTAAATGCATTCACCAGAGGTATAAACAACTGTTTATATTATGTTCAGATTATTTCCTGAGCAGAGAGATTAGGAGGGCGCTGGGGTGGATGACAGAGTGCCGAGAATTCGAGGAATGCAGGAGCCTGTGGACCTCGGGGACCATCTGGCCCCAGACTTTCTGCAGAATTCCAGTCCCACAGATGCTCTGGAGAAGCCAGGGGAGGGGCTTGGGAAATAAGTTTGGGAAATGCTGCAAGTGCCGCCTCCCTTTCGGAGAGTTATAATGCGCAGTAGCCGAAATGTCCAATGGGAGAAAGAAAATGGATATTTGTTGAGTTCTTTGTGTTCCACACCTGTTTGGTCCATGCGCCTCTTCTGCTGCTCTCTCCCACTCCCGGCCTCTGCAGGAATGAGCGGTGCAACCCCTCATTCGTAGGTGGGGAAGCTGTGGTGTTTAGGGCAGGCTTGCCGGGGTCCCACTGTGACTTGGGGTTTAACCCAGGACTGGGACCGGGTCCTGAGCCACGTGTGGAAGTGGGCCAGCCCCTCCGTGCAGCTCAGTACGCCTCCGGCTCTGTTTAGATTTCTCTGAAGAGAAAGCACCCTTTTGGTGTTTATCTGTTGCTACTGCCGTTTCTTCGATTTTAATTAAATTACACTTGGCAATGGCTGGGGCATCTGTTTCCAGAGGCCTGTTTCATGCAGAGGGTGTCATTTTTAAAGACTTCAAAGTTAAAACACAAACAACACACAGTCAAGAAGCCCCTTGCTGAGCGAAGCTGCCAAACACTTCGGCCCAGCCTGCTGAGTCCTGCTGGGCAGGGCAGACCTGCGGCAACACTTGTCGCTATTAAGAGGGCTAGCCCGCTGGGAGGCCTGGCTTCAGAAACCTGCAGGGGCTGCGTGGCCTTGGAGGGGCGGAAGAGAACCCACTGTTCACCCCCACCCCTCAGCCAGGCTGGGCAAAACCCCATCAGCAGTTTCTTGGCTTGGACCTCCGCAGAGAGCCCTCCCCAGCAGTATCTGGCTGGTGTCAGTCAGCTGGGTGCTAATAGGAAACTCCTTGGGTGCCAGGCTCATGGGCCTGTGGGGGTGGCAGGCACGGAGCCAGGCTGCCCTGGGGGGGCAGCCTCCACGACGGGGACCAGGGCTGGGCAATGCCCACCTTAGCTCAGCCGTCAGCAGGAGGGTGAGGAGGCCTCACCTCTGGATAGGGCTCCTGTGCGGTTGGATGTTCTTTGGGGGAGAGGGGAGTGCGGTGGTTGGTTTTATTACTTTCACTGGTTTGCTTTGCTTTGGTGTCTTCCAAGCCTGAGCGGCGTGGCTCTGACTCTCAACCCAGTAGTCCTCCCTCTCCAGATGCGTCAGTGCTCCCCACCCTGGACTCTGCAGGGCTCCCCCTCGTCTGCTCGATCCTGTCCTTGCTATCCTGGGGGTGTGCACGCATATACGCATGCCCAAACCCACAGACTCTTTACAACCACTTGGATTTTCTGATTTAATATTAAATATATATTGAAGTGGACTTTGGGAGGCCGAGGCGGGAGGATCATTGAGGCCAGGTGTTCAAGACCAGCCTGAGACCTGTCTCTACAAAAAATAGAAAAATTAGCTGGGCATGGTGGCCTGCACCTGTATTCCCAGCTACTCAGGAGGCTGAGGCAGGAGGATCACTTGAGCCCAGTTTGAGGTTGCAGTGAGCTATGATGACACTACTGCACTCCAGCCCAGGTGACAGAGTGAGGCCCTGTCTCAAAAAAAAAAAAAAAAAAAATACATATATATACATATAGGTATATGTGTATATTAGGCATATGTGTATGTGTGTGTATATATAAGTGGAAAATTTAAACCTAGTGTTTCCTTAAGCTTTTAAGTTGAATGTACCAGTTTCATTATTCTGCTCACCAATCTGGTCAATTTAAACAATTGTGTTCAAGGCTAGAGGGTTTATAACTTAAGTAATTAAATTTCTTTAAATATCTTGAAGTGATTTTTATAAACTTAAGATACCCAGTTTTCTTAAGTTAATAAATAGCCATCCTAAAAAGCAGGACTTTCCCAGGTTCCTAAACAGTTCTTAAAATTTAGTAAGTTAAGCTTATAAATACGGTGACTATTAAGTTCTCTGAAACATTTCAGAACTGTTACAGACTCGGCCAAATCCTCTTTCCATCTTCTGCTTAAAATCAGTTACCCACTTTGTTTTTTTGTTTTTTTTTTTTTTTTTGAGACAGAGTCTCACTCTCTTGCCTGGGGCAAGTGCCATGGCATCAGCCTAGCTCACAGCAACCTCAAACTCCTGGGCTCGAGCAATCCTACTATCTCAGCCTCCCGAGTAGCTGGGACTACAGGCATGTGCCACCATGCCCGGCTGATTTTTTCTATGTATATATTTTTAGCTGTCCAATTAATTTTCTTTCTATTTTTGGTAGAG
>RJWJ010004218.1:0-77694 GCA_004363605.1 Indri indri
CTCTCCCTCTCCCTCTCCCTCTCCCGACGTACTTCCAATCCCACCTCACGCCCCTCCCTTTTCAGGATCTTCTCTTTTCGTGAAAAGCAAACCCACCACCCTACTATTCCCTCCCGCTCAAGATAACCAAACCAGGAAATGTGGTACTCAGTTTGTTTTCACTGCAGCTACTCTCCCACTCCTAACTCCTTAATTCTCTCTTGGGTGGCTTTTATTCCGTGTTTGTCAAGAACCAGTAGAATTAGAGGAGAATTAAGAATCGGAGGTGGGGCCTCATCTCAAGCCACCAGCTATGAGGTTTTGGCCACAGGACTTGGTCCCCTTATGAACCACACTGAGATGCCACCTTGACCACAAGGGAGTCAATTGGGATAATACAAGCACAAGGTTTCCAAAATGATAAAGTGCTGGACAATTGTGACTTGTTAGGAGCCTTTTAATCTATCTATACCTTTGCAACTGAAAACAATTCACCGACAATTCCACCAAATCCAGCAAACGCTTACGGGGCAAGACCTGGAAAGAAGAAGAAGACATCACAACAGTCCCATGGTGGTTTCAAGATTGCACGAGACACACCACCACCCTGAGAGACCCTGCCTGACCAAATGAGGAAATCCACAAATACAGAACCCACTAATATGAGCAGCAGCATGAGAAACGTGGCTTCTGCAGATGAGGTTGCCATGCTTGCTCCCCTGCTTGCTAGCAGCAAAAGGGGTAGCTACCTACTTAGCCCCATAGTTTTTCTCTTCTGCAGTAGAGATGATAATAATGAGACTTTATAAGTATTACCATGTGGATAAAATTGCGCACTTAGTACTTTGACTTGATAATGGAATCACAGTCATCAACCAATAGTTGTCATCATAAATACTTTGTGTAAAATATAATAAGTAGAGTAATAGAGTTTTAGACCAAGATGAGATAGGCCCAATGACCTCCTTCCTGGAATCCATATCACGTAGAATCCCCTTCTCCTTGAGTGTGGGCTGGACCTAGTCATTCGGTTCTAGTGAACAGATTAAGGAAAAAGTGATGAGATACCACATCTGTGATTAGGTTGCAAAAAACAGTGACTTCCATTCTGCTGGCAAACTCTAGCTCCTGCTGGCTTTGGATGAAGTAAGTGGCCACATGGAGAGACCTACGCAACAAGAGACAAGAGGGATGTGTCCAGCCAGGAGTATGCAAGGAAATGAGGCTCTCGGGCTAGCCTGCAGGGAACTAAATCCTGCCTACAACCATCTGAACGAGGTTGGAAAGGGATCCTGCCCCTGTCGAACCTTGAGATGAGACCACAGCCCTGACAGTCATCACCTTGGTCACTCCCTGAGAGAGACCCAGACACAGAGGAAGCAGCAAAGCTGTGTCCAGACTGATCCACAGAAACTGTGAGGTAACAAATGTGAGTTGTTTTAAGCTGCCAGGATTGGGGGCAATTTGTTACACAGTAGTAGATAACGAATACAAAGTCTGACAGCTTCAGTAGCTTCAGATGGGAAGTTTAATTTTGTCACCGTGGACCAGGAAAAAGCTCTGCATGTGGTGACTCTGAATGTCATGTTGAACTTATTTTAAGAATGTGTTTCGTTATTAACAAGTACTCAGAATTTAAATAAGCAATTCAAAGAATACATGGCTCAGCTCAGCAACCATGTGAAAAATGAATTTTTGTTTTACACTTGAAAGTTGAAAATGCCAGAAGAAGAAAATGGTACTTAGGGTAGCCCTAATGGTTGAGAAAGAGATTAAATGGAGCAAAATTCAGGCTGCACTTGAGTCCACGTAAATAAAATTTCGCCAAATCCCCAGCTATTCAGAGATCTACTTTGGGCTACTTTGCTTTGATTGTACACAAGAATTGAATCTGTTCTTTTAATGAATCTGTTCCATTGTATTTTTACTGTTATTATTAATGTACAAAGGAAAGAAAAAAAATCATCCAACCACTCAGACAGCCACTCAGGTAATATGTGAGTGTGTTTCTCTCCATGTTCTTTTTTCTATGATTGCTGTATAAACGGCTGAAACCGTAGCATTCCTACAACCGTGGGCCTTGGCTGTTGGCTTTTTTTCCATGCAAAACTCTCACCCCGAGGTGGAGATGCTGTAGATAGGACTTGGTCCCTTACTGGCTATGAAGTGTCAGAAAGAGAGAACAGTCAGTGATGGCTTTGACTTTGCTCCCTGGAGCTATTATCTGGGTAGGGAACAATGACAGCCAAAAACGCTGGCGGCTTAAGATCGTGAATCTGCCCAACACCCAGATGTCGCCCTAGGTAGGATCCATCACACATGCGCGTGAGCCTTGGGGAAGATTCATTGCCATTTTCTGTGCTTTTTGGTGAGAGGGTTAGTTCAAGTACAGGCCTTTTTTTTTAATCCAAACTGAACCCAAAAGGATAGAAGTCCATTAATAATTTTTCTTGTCTATATTAATCTCTGAATCACACAATGGTTTTGGTTAGCTCGTTGTGACAGTGTATCATTAATTATTCCTCCTAAATGTGCCCAGGCTAGGTATTTTTAGGGCTAGGATGAGAAACATCATCTAGCCCTATTAAGAATGTATGAAAACTTAAGTTTGTTAAGAACCACGTAGAATCCCACTGAGTAGAAATTATCACCTGAAGTAACCAGACTTTATTTCTTTCCCACAAGCATGGCTTAGAACGGGGTGTTCATAAAGATGTTTCAAACTATTAAAACACAGTTACTTGATAGAAAAGTACTTAAAAATTAAATGAAAGTGCTCTACTCCAATATATTAAGAGCATGACCATTAACTTCTGAAAAATTGCCTAATTTTCCCTTTAAAAAATTAAATTAGTTTTCCGAACAACTTTAATTTGGCAAAAGAGCAAGAAAAACTTTTTTTTTGAGAAAGTAACTATTCCTAGAACAGCATTATTACAAAGGAGAGAGACAATAGAACATGTTCATAACTTGAGATGTAATTATATTAAATTTGTTCATTAAAAGAAAATTAACAATGCACTTACATAATGGAAACTTTACTGCTGCAAAGAAAGTGTTCCCGATCTATTTGCTCAATGGGTAAGAAGGCTTATTAAAAATAGAGAAAAACTTGCACGGCCAACCATATTTTGTAGAAGAAATGCAGTTTTCTTCAATCCAAGCTACGTACGGTGGTGAAATTGGGTTCACGACATGTTATCTAACAGAGGTCCTGTTTTATAACAATAATAAAAAATAGTCTGACGTGAGGACAGCAAAAACTCATTCTGAAATTGTGTCTAAACAGGTGTTTCTACTGATTTAAATATCTATTTAAATCAGTTGTGATTTTTTAAAAATACTTGTTCATGTTGTACTGACTCCCCAAACCCGTTTCTTCTGACTATGCAACAGCAGCTGCTGCCCTGCGTCTCTGCATTTCTCAATACGCTCAACTACACCCCGTATAATTAAATCCACTATTCTCATAATTTTAAGAATATTAATAAAGTATTAATAATGAAAAAATGTTTTTAAACAAGTTAAGTCTCGCCTAACTTCTCTGTTCACATGTGAAGTCTTTAAGAGGGCTTCGGAAACGCTAAATGCTGCGAGTGATCTGCTGGCTCCACTTTAATTTCCTGCCTCTCTTGTGTGGGTTCAGCTGATACGCCCTGAGATGGAGAGAGGGCAGTGTGCAAGGATCCAGAGACGGAGGTTCCGTCCCTGGGCTGCTGCCAAATAGCTGTCACCATCTGGACACCTCACCCAACCTCTGCAGTTTCCGTTTCCACAGTCCCACAACAAAAGGGCTCCCGTCATGTCTAAACCCCCACAACGTTCATGTTTCCACAGTCGGATGGTTTTTCCGAGTCTACCTGGGACTAAGAATGTAGTACTTTCTAATTAGGAAGGAGAGGGTCAGAGTCTGCAAGCATTAACACAAAGCAAACCCCTCAGTGAACACACCCGTGATGGTGAAGTTCCTGAAAAACTATCGTCGTCCCTGGTTTTTGGGCTAGATCTCCGCAAGGCTGAGTGCTTGCCTTGAGACAGAGAACTGCCAACAGATAGGTCCCCTGGCAGGCACTGGCTGATTATGGCACAGATGTGACTGAGCTTGTCCTGGAATCAGACGCCTTCCCGCCCAGTCCAGGAGCCGGGGAGTTTCTCAAGCAACTGTGGTCTCCTAAGTGCCCAACCAGGCAAGGCAGCGAAAAGGAGGGGCTCCCTCCCTAGAGTCCCAGAGCAGCAGCAAAGTACTAATTTAACCCCAGCAGAGAAAGCAATGGCAAGCAAGGAAGGCTTTGGAGTTAGCCAGGGCAGCCAGGACAGCGACAGTAATTACATCCCACGGTGTTCAGTCTGGAACAGAGCGATAGCCTGGCACTACCCATTTCATACCGATCACCACTTACTCCCAACAGCCAGTGCGGCAGGCTCTGTTAGTGTCCCCATTGTACAGTCGAGGACAGTGAGACTGAGCAGTGAAACTACCTGCTCAAGGACATGTGGCAACTGAATGGCAGAGTGTGTGTGTGGCGTGGCATCGTCTAGCTCTGTCGGACTCCAAATCCACTCAGAAACAGTGACGAGTCCAAGAGTCAACGGGAGTGATTGCCTCGGGAGGGGCTGCGTGGAGGGAGTTTTCTGTTTTACTCCATACACGGCTGGACTATGTGGATATTTCATGACAAATGAGCACGAACTATATAATTTTTAAAGACAAAATGCAGAAAATAAGACATCAAATAGTTCACCACTGCGAACTCCAGTCCCAGACTCCTGACCCCTGTCATAGAGCTGTTTTCTCAGCTATTTGCAGGATTAAAATCTGTACACATCTACATACTTCGAAATAAACTGTATAACACACAAGGTAATAACATGTTGGCTTACTCTGAGCTGTGTTTGGCCATCTTTGCCACTGAATATAAGACATTTATCTACAACACAGACAAAAACTTTTATTCATCACATCACTTAATGAATTCTTAACTGAAAAAAGTACTTTTTTCATAGTATGTACATACACTATAAATATGTCTATATATATGTGTGTGTATGTGTATATATACGTATATAACCTATATAGTAATATGTATGTGTGTATATAGTAACATACATATGTATAGTATAGACATACATATATGTATATGTGTGTGTGTGTGCGTGTGTGTGTGTGTGTGTGTGTGTATACATATATTGCCAAAAGTATATAGATCTGTCTCTTCATATGTAGATGGATAGTATAGTTATGGATATAAATTACACATAGACACTTACATATAGCCTCATACTATTATCTCAAATGTCTATGAATATCAATGCTTTATATAAATGTTAGTATTTCAATGTTCTCCCAAATTTTATAAAAGAAATTCTTTTTGGGACTGATTCATGATTTTCCTTCTAAATTGTTGAATCTTACATAGGTATCGACATCCAATGGCTTGCTTCTATGACAAAGGCAGATTAGCAATTTACCCGCTCTGCATATAGTTCATAATTATTCTAAGCAAATATTTAGACATATTACGCTCCCCGGAAGATATATGATGTCGTGAAGCTTTGATAAAGTATCATTTTGTTAAAAGTATATTTTGTAACAAGTGGAGTACCTTTTAAGATGAGACATTATCTTAATACTAACCTCCACTATTTTTTTTCAAACTAAAGACAAAAGTAAATTTCGGCATTTCGTGACGGGGTAGCACTATAGAGAATCCAGTGCATTCACAAACGTGCATAACCGACACTGGATGTCCCTGCTGGCGCTTCGATTTCCCTTAATTTTCCTATGCTTTGGAAGACTAAATATTGTCCAAATAGTCCTTCCGAAGGGTGTTCAAAGCTCCCTGTATAAGTGACGTAAATCACAGAGGAGGCCGACTGGAATTAATTGTAATGATGTTTGCCATCGGTGTGTATGCTCTTACTCCATGTGAGTTTATTCTCACTTGGGATACAGTTCAAGGATGGGATGCTCCTGTTGCAATTCCAGTTTTAAGCACTTGGGTGAGATCAGAAGGTCCGTCCCGTGTAGTATGTGTGCTCCCTGCCAGGCAAAGATGTAAAGTGTGCTCCCCGCAAAGCGGAAGGAACCAGGTCTCTCCTGCTCAGAACTAAGACTCCCCCCAACCTCCAACTCTAAATGCTTCTCCGCTATCCGCTCAGCACGGTTTACCTAATGCTTTCATTTATTTCCAGTTTGCTGAATGTTATGGAGAAGACCCGTCCCATAGTGGTTCTCGGCCGTCCAGGGAATGTGAACATCTTAAACAATCCCTCTCTGGTACGTTACGCGGCCGCTGTATTTGAAGAGTTCTTCGTACTGAGGAACAGTGGACAGATGGTTCATTACGGTGAGATATGGAGGGAAGGGTCAGAAGGCCAGGTTTAAATGACATCTTTGTTGGTAACAGTGAACTACAGAAGGATTTTGTAAGAAAAACCTGTATAGAAGCATATACTGGAAGTTTGGTATTTAACACAGGGTGAGCTTAAGATGCCTCTCTTCTCCTACAGAAGATTCAAGTTCCAGAACAATACATTTCCCATTAGGAGGAGAATGGTCTGCACATCCTCAAAATGTCTAAGGGATACATGGATTTGAAGTCACTGATCAGGTCCCCGATCCCAGAGTGGGAGCTCTCAAAGGAGCCAAGGGTGGCAGAGACTGCCCTGAGCGGCAGCGAGCTAAGAACCGGCTGCCTCTGACCATGGGTCAATTCTCTCTCGCTGGCCGCCCTCTCCTCCTCCTGTGGAGGCTCGGCCCCAGCCCTACGCTCCACGGCCCTTTTATTTGCTGTGTGCCTGTCTTTCCTTTCCTGCTGAGCCAAGAGCGGTGCCTTTCTGTGCATGTCAGCAGCCAACTCAAACACTCCGCCTGGGCTGAGGAGGAAATGATGGCAGGATGGCTGGACAGACTTCAGTCTACTCTGCTAGAGTCCTTGGAGGGCCAGTATTAGAGACAACAGCAAAGTGTTACGCTGCCTACAGAGGACATCCCTGCACACAGCGTTTGCTCCGGGACCTCGCAGGAAGGAACAGAGCTTCGGTCAAGACAGCTTTGGATATTTGCATCCTCCAGGATCCACTGGACAAAATACCACAGAGCACCCTCGTCTCACCTGGATTTCCAGCATTCGATATGAGAGAACGGGCTCATGTTACTCAGGAAACTGGAGAGAATGAAAACATGGACAGCCAGCATCGAAGGAGAGAAAGCAGAATACACACAAAGCTTGGAGGAGCAGAGAGAGCAAAGGGCTTGGGAACGGCGTGCGGTGCCTCCGTACCCCTCGACACACATCGGCATGTGTGCCGTCACTGTCGCAGGGCCTCTGGGGTCGTCCTCTCTGGGGTACTAAAGCTGTCTTTGTGGGCGTGAGAACTGTTCAGCTTTAGCAATGACTTCAGTTGAAAAAAACAAAATCATTTTAGCTACTAGAAATCAGCCAGAAGACTAAGACAGCTCAAAACAACTTGGGCACAGCTGCCCGGCCAACGACCAGCCTGCCGTCATGCTCACCTCACACCGCAGCAGGCTGGCCACCCGCTCTGCACTAGAGGCACCTCACAGGACCCACCCTGGGCATCCTCCGTAGGAACGTGGGAATGGGAGGCCTTGGCTCGTGGGCTGGGCCCCTTGCCCTGAACAAGTCATCCTGTCATCGCTGCTGTTTCCTCAGGGACTATGAATAGGGGCATACGGCTGTGAAGCTCTGTAAGTAGAACGTAGAGGCTTTTAAAAAATTGCTTCGGTAATCAGATGGCCAGCAGCTGACGTGCATGGGTGGGAATGTAAAGTAGCACAGCCGCTATGGAGAACAGTACGAAGATTTCTCAGAAAACTAAACATAGAACAACCATACGACCCAGCAGTCCCACGACTGGGCATTGATCCAGAGGAAGAGGAGTCAGTACAGCAAAGGCGTGCCTGTGCTTCCATGCGTACTGCAGCACTGGTCACCGTAGCACAGGGACGGAATTTACCTCGGTGTCCACCCATGGACGAGTGGATAAAGACAACGTGGTACATACACACAACGCAATACCCTTCGGCTGTAAAGAAAGAATGAATTCCAGTCATCTTCTGCAACTTGGAGGTTGTTATGTTAAGTGAAATAAGCCGGGCACAGAAAGACAAAGATCACATATTCTCACTCACGTGTGGGAGTTAACAAAGTTGTTCTCGTGGAGGTAGACAGTGGAATGAGAGTTACCAGAGACCGGGAAGGGTGTATGGCTGGGGGATGAAGAGAGGTCGGTTAATGGCACAAACATACAGTTAGACAGAAGAAGTAAGTTCCAGAAGAGAAGGGAGAGTATAGTTAACAGTAACATATTACACTTTTAAAATAGCTAGAAGAGAGGATTTGAAACATACCCAACACATAGAAATGATAAATACTCAGGTGACAGACACACTAATACCCTGGCTTGATCATTACACATTCTAGGCATATAACAAAATTTCACATGTACCCTATAAATATGTACAAATATAGTGCATCCAAAAATAATCTTTAAAAAAACCCCAAAAACTATTCTCCCAGGTTTAAAAAAAAAAAAAAAAAGTCCAGCCTTAGGAAGACTCAAGGCAAAATTTGTCCAAAGTGATGGAATTATTGCATCCTTGGTTGTGAGTCCTCCAGCATCCAAGCCACAAGACCCTGGGGAAATCCAAGCGGGTCTGACATCTGCAGTCAGGCAACGGCACGCTCCGGAGGAGAGCCCCGTGTTTTTCGGCGTCTGTGTCGGCTCATAGCGTGGTCCCCTGCCCTGTGCCTAGCCAGCATCCTGCATCCTCCTGCCAGAAGGAACCAGCCTTCCCAATCCCAGGGTCCCCAGACCCGAGCGTCTGCAGTAGAAGCACACCCGTCATTCTCATAACCCCATTCAACATAGGAAACTGCTCACCTGCTCTATCTACCAAATTAGTCTAGGTAAAAGTGAAAATAAATGGAAACCTTGTCAGCTTCTTCCTCTGGAATAAAAGATCTCAGAAACAAACTAGGACAGAAAAACAGCCAAATTCCAACGGAGCAAAATGCATCTCACTCTGCCTTCTCCAAACCCATTCTGCATTTCTCAAGATGGTTTAAGAACATAAAATGGATAAAGTCCCATAAGCACCTTTTGCTAACCCTAATGCACTGTATAGAGGTGAGTAGGGCATTAATCAAGCCCCACCCTCCCTCCGTACTCACTCATGCACCTGCCAGACTTTGGGGACCACTCTGGACCTCCTCCCATTCCCCTGCACTCGATTTCCCCAAGAGTTTCCAATGCACGCCACGTCCACCCAACTCCTGGCCTCAGGGATCTGGGTCTAAATCCAGTTCCCCAGATCTGACCATCAGTCTTCACTAAGAACTTCCACTCATCTACACTGTTGATCCTCCTCATAGGATCCTAAACTCCCTGACAGGACAATCCTGAAAGCAAATGCTGACAGCTAGCCTGTGTCCACTGACTCTGTCTCAAAAAAAAAAAAAAAAAAAAAAAAAATTGCATGGAACAGTGATTATGGCAAAAATTAAGGTCACCGTTCATTGTTTCATATTTTCATGTCTATTCTAAAACTTTCAGTTATATTATGCACTTGAAAACTTTTCTTAATAATACAAATATTCACAATGTCTTTTATTACAAACTCTGAAGCCGGCATATTGTCTCATCAGGCAGCAAAATAAAGCTTGCTATTATAAAATGAAAAAAAAAAAAAAGCACTATTTGAACAAGGCTAATACAGTAACTGGAACAGAACAATGCTATAAGAAGATTTTCTTTTCTTTTTTGGAATGATTATTTTTTTGGATGCTTCCAATTTATCACTAAGAAAAGGAAGCATGATTATTAAGAGAAGAATGGGATAACTTAAAATAATTCAAAGAAACATTCAATTTAAAAAATCAGGAAACTAAAAAGAATATGAATAAGCAAGCCACAGATCAGGGAAATATCTGTGAGAAATTATTTTTTAAAGGATTTATTTCCAGAATATATAAAGAACAAATCAATAATAAAAAGAGGAACAACACAATAAAATGGGTCAGTAATTGAGCATATGCTCTCTATAAGAAGATATACAAAGGACTAACAAGCAAATAAATAGGTGTTCAGCCCTATTAGTCATCAGAGAAATGAAAATTACCATGGTGAGATACCCTCTCACACCCACTACAGTGGCTAAAATAAAAAAAAAAAACAAACCAAAAACCAAAAAATGGACAACATCAAATATGGTGAAGATTCAGAGCAAGTGGGGTGCTCATATATTACAAGTGGAAGTGGAAAATCATGCAAAGATTTTACAAAAAGGTTTGGCTGTTTCTTATAAAAGCAAATATACATGTATCTTCCTACGACTCAATGTTTCAGCAAGAGAAATGAAACTATACATCCACTCAAAGCCTTAGTCACGATTAGCCTAAACTAGAAACAATCCAATTATCTATCAGTAGGGGAATGGATACACAAACTGTAGAACATAAAATCAATGTAGTACTACTGAGCCATGAAAATAAACACACTGCTGATAATGCAACTGCTTAGAGGAGTCTCGAACGTATTATGTTGAGTAAAAGAAGCAAGACACCAAAAAGTGCGTCCTGCAGGAATCCCCTCATACACAGTCCCAGAGACAGCGAAAGTAACCGATGGTGATGGAAATCTGAAGAGTATTTCTGGGGTATTTATTAAAGGAAACAGAAACATTCTGAGGTGGTGATGGAAATGCTCAGTATTTTCTTTTGGATAGTGATCGCATCTGTCTAAAATTGTCAAAACGCATCAAACAGGACTTTGATAATCTGAACTTTTTTGTATGTGTATCTCATAAAAATACACAAAAAGTAAGAAAATGAAAAAAAAGAGAGAATGGATTGCTTTCCTTATTTATAACATGAAGTAATGAGCTATCTTCCAAGATTCTCCTCTAGCTTTTATATTCTGGGATGCATCTAGGATGTCATGGTGACAAAGTTTATTTCCTTCGAAAAAAAAAAACCAATAAATATGAAACAGGTTTTGGAAATATACTGAAAGAACTTAACATAGCAGACCCAAGACCGCTCTCTTTAGAAAGGCCTGTTTGCAAGGTTAGCTCTTGGCTGGCATCTGGGAATTGGATGTGGGAAGTGTTCTCACCATTCCCAGAATTAGTAAGAGTGGCTTTCTCTACCTAAAATGCTTGTACAAACAATGTGGTTTACTTTGAATATCTACTTTCCTTCTGGGAGGCTTCAATTCCAGTAGTGCTACGCAAAGGGTGCCCAAGTGAACAGCCTTCAGTAAAAGCCCTGGGCACTGAGTCTCCAACAGGCTTCCCAGGTTGGCAACACTTCGCATGTGCTGACGTCTCCTGGCTGGAGGGTTAAGTATGTCCTGTGTGACTCTACTGGGAGAGACGCCTGGAAGCTTGTGCCTGGATTCCCCCAGACTTTACCTTTTTCCATTTGTTGACTTTGCTCTGTATTCTGCTAAAATAAATCTTAGCCATGAGTTCCACTACATACTAAGTCTGTGAATTCCCCTAGTGAATCACTGAACCTGGTGGACGCCCTGGGGACCTCCAAGGCAAGAAACAACATCAGATCATTCTGGCTGTGGGCTTCTAACTGTGTCCCCATCCACATCTCCTATTATTGAACCTGAGCTACACTTAGTCCAGTGAGCCAATGTGCATTAATATAAAGGTTGATCAATAACCGAGAGTGACTTTAACTAAAGAGTATTAATGCAGGGATGAATAATGTCCTTGTCCTCCAGGAACAGTGCTAGCCCTAAAACTATAGTTTTAAAGTTTTGTTGGCATTCCAGTGGGCACCCCAGCTGTTCCTACACCCTTAGCCAAGAGATTTTTGAGGGACATCTTCCATGGCCCATCTGTGCAACGCAGAGTGCCATGCAGAGGAAATGGCAGAAGACTGAACACAGCAAAGGAAGCCAGATGAGTGAAATAAAGGTGGAGAGCAACAGAGATATTCTACCAAGTAGGGAAGACCAGCCTGCAAGTGGAGAAGGCTCTGGGAACCACAGACTGTTAGACCCAGCAGGGGTTTCAGAGATCCTGTGGGCAAATATCCTAATTTTACAGGTTGTCTTAGTCCATTTGGGCTGCTATAACAGAATACCATAGACTGAACAGCTCACCAATTACAGACATTTATTTCTCACAGTCATGGAGACTGGAAGTCTAAGATCCCAGTGTGGCAGAGTCTATGTCTGGTGAGGACTCACTTCCTAGTTCATAGATGGTGCCTCCGTGCTGTGGCCTCATGGTGGAAGGGGCGAGGGAGCTCTCTGGGGCCCCTTTTATGAGGACACTGATCTCATTCATAAGGCTCCACCCTCATGACCTCATCACCTCCCAAAGGCCCCACTTCCTAACACCATCTCCTTCGGGGTGAGGATTTCAACATATGAATTTGGTGGGGGGGCGGGGGGGGGCGGAACCTAAACACTCAGTCCATTGCACAGGTGAAGGGACTGAAGTCCAGGGAGGTTAAATGCTTGACTCTAATGATAGTCATAAAATCGGTATGAGAAGGGACTAACCCTACTTCCGTATTAGTGCTACCAGTTGATGGATTATTCAGTGCTTTGTAGCCCATTAGATGTTAATTCCTGCTCAAGTCAGAATCTGAGTAATTGTCCAGGAAAGCTACTTTTTTCATTTAAAAATGGAGAGGATTGAGTGGAAAGATCAGAGCATGAAATCAGGTGGTTGTCCTTTCAAAGCCTGGCCCTGTTACTCGAAGCCTCTGTATCACATTATCTCCATTCCTAGAAGAGAAGGAGGACACTCAACTCCCAAGTCAGATGGGAGATGTTTAGGGGACCATACTCTTTTCTTTCTCCTTCTCTTCTCATCGGCTCTCACCAATGTCTCTCCTTGGGTCACAGTGATGTTAAATATCTCAGGATATTTCCGTGATGGAGAAAGAGTGGAAGATGAAGGTCTAGCTAGTCTATGTCCTCAGATGGTTTCCACCAGTTTAAAAAATACTTTTAATTCACTCTGGGCTTTTCTTCAAAAGCAATAGAAAAAAAAAAATACAGATAATGAACACTATCACTTTGAAAGACAAATTCCTATAAAGCCATTTAATATCATTGCACAGCATTGCTTTTATCTCAAACTTTCTTCACAGCCAGAGTTCAAACAACTCAATAAAATCATTTGAATTTCTACAAAATTTAAGAAAAGGAAAATATTAGGAATAGAATGATGAATAGAATTATGGCTACAGGCTTTTCTTTTTGCTTACAAAGAAAATATTTACTATTCAGTTAGATTTATAGTTTTAAAATTGGGACTTTTAAAATTCCTTTCCCTTGGTGATGCTTAAACTATTAAGTGGTTTATAAACTCTTTGAACTCTCGCTGTCACTAAAAAAAAAGGAAAAAAAATGGATAGTCCAATATAATCATGAATGTTCAATATAAACTGAAAAAGATGTATTGTGTGGGATTGTTGGGATGATTCCCTTCCTTGGTTTGCGTGGGATTTCATGGTTTAGTACTAAAAACCCCATGTACTAGGAACCCTTTCAATGCTGAGCCGACCAGAATGGCCACTCACCCAATCAAAACTGCTGAAGGGATACTTCTTTTAAAAATTAAAAAAGCAACCACTATTTTTAAGCATATTAGTTATCTTTCATCAGTATTGGCATTCAGATAAAATCTATAGACTTTGTCAATCAATTAATAAGATTAATAGGAACTGATTCAAAATCCCCTTCGGGTGGAAAGGAGCTTTGATAGAAATGCATAAGTGGATCCCATCTTTGGAATCAAAAGTGCAAAAAGAAACTCCCAGGCTGGAAGGAAGATAGGCATGGATGAAACATCTGCAAGTTCATAATTTAGGGCAGTGTTCTCTGGTCTGAAATGAACAACAGAACAATTGCAAAAGTCTAGATAAAACAAGAAACTTAATGATAATCACGTATGTCATTTATGTTAAACATAATTTTGAAAAAGACTCCAGGCATCTTACTTGCACCTAAAGGCATCTTTCCCCACATATAGCTCTGTTCTTTGTGCTCAATCCCACTGGAGGTGCTCTAATTGAAGAATGTCTTCTAAAAAGTAGAGATGTCCTTGACAAAAATTTTCATATGTTGAGTTTGCTTAAGCTTCAAGCTTATTATTATTATACTTGTGGAATTACAACAATAGTAAACCAAGAAGGTCCAAGTTCAAACAATAATATGATCATACTTGACAACAGGATATAATTCTACTTAATTAGCCAATGGCAGTTCCTTATTTATTATTATAAAATGGTTCTTATCTTAGTCCATTTGGCCTGCTGTAACAGAATACCATAGAGTAGATGACTTACAAAGTACAGAAATTTATTTCTCACAGTTCTGGAGGTTGGAAGTCCAAGATCAAGGCATGGCAGAGTTTGTGTCTGGTGAGGACTCACTTCCTGGTTCATAGATGGTGCCCACTTGCTGTGTCCTCACATGGTAGAAGGGGTGAGGGAGCTCTCTGGGGTCTCTTTTAGAAGGGCACTAATCCCATCCATGAGGCTCAGGATCTCTTCATCTCTCAAAGGACCTACCCCCTAACATCATCACCTTGGGGATTAGGTTTCAATATAGGAATTTTCAGCAGTCAGAAACATTTTATTTCTGTGCCTATGAAAATGCAAACAAAAGGTGCCCAATATAGTCAGAGAGTATGCTGTATGTACTAGGTAAATGTCCATAGACAAACATTTACTGCTTAGAAGGGCACACAGTGTGATGTCATTTCATAAATAACCATACCATTTTTTAAGTAAAAACAGGAAGATATTAGAAACTAGAAACTAGTAAACTCAAAATTTGTCTGACAAGATTCCTGAATTAATATTTCTATAGAAGGTTTGCGGGCACTTAGAAAGCTAACTGCTGATCATTTGGTACCATCCAGAGGTCTCTAGGAATGATGCTGGCACCCTATCTTTTAGGTTAATGCTACCAGACTTCCTCCTGGTAATACCAGCAGTAGAATGAATAGTCATTTGAGCACAGAATTTAAAAAGCTTATGTTACAGTATCTACAAATTATAGCTGGTTAAACAAATGTTCCACAAGAGAACTGATTAAAGACTTATTCCAAAAGGAAAAGGTTTTTGAGACTATGCTATACAGCTCTGCATTATTCAATAATTTACATCAATGACTTGTATAAATGGGCGATTAGACTATCTATCCAACATGTGGAAGATAGCTTGTGCACTGGAAGACACTGGAAATTCAGAAAGACCTTGGTAAGTGGAACAAAAGATGAAAACTCAACAAAATGTAATGTAATGGGTAAAACACATAATGCACTTATTTAAGAAACACAATCAGGGCACAATGACGACACTATTCAGATGCGGCCTACTTGTAACTCATGTACTACAAAGTGAGTTTAGCCAGTTGAGCAATGCAATGATGTATTAATAGAAGGCTAACATTAATGCTACTTTAGATACATTAATAGGAAGATGCTTCTGAGACAAAGATGATGAGTTCCACTCAAGTATACACTTAGCCAGGGAGTTGGAATATTTTTCAGTTGAGACCACTGCGATTTAAGATAGAGACTCACTGTCCTTCAAGGGGAGAATGATCAGGATGCTTAAGGGTACAGGATGCTTAAAAACAAAAACTGTTTCACATTTCTGATTACTTAGGAATTGGCAACATTTCACCTAGAGCATTAGAGTAGTCCTTTCACATGCTCAAATATCTACCTGTGAAAGAGAGAAAGGATTTAGCTGTCGTCTCAGAAGCCAGGGTGAGGACAGTATACGAAACAAAAACCAGGGCACTTACAAGAGCTGCCAGACCACGAAACGACCAGCCCGGCTCGGCTCATCCTTCCCGTGCTGAGCCTGGGCAGAGGTCAAAAAACCCCATCTGTCAGGGATGCTTCAGAAGGGATGACTTCATGGAGAATTAGGGAATCTAAACAAAGTGGCTCTTGTCATCCTTCCTAACCAGAAGATTCTGACAGCCCATGAGCAAGCTCGTCACCTAAGATACATCGAGGCAGAAATGAAAAATAAAAGTGTACCGATGGAGAAAGAAACCCAACAAAACAAGCATCCTCATCACTCTTTGGAAGACGTGGGCACAAGGCTCTACTTATTAGATGGAGAATGTGATCTCCTGATGAAATAAACTCAATAGGAAGATGATAATTAGCAAATAATTTGGCAGCATTATTTAATTATAGGTCATTTAGATGTTTTGCAACAGCCACAAAAGCCATTTGCATCTTACTAATTAGACCCATCTATAACCCATCCTAAACCCTTCCTGGCTAAGCCTCACAGAAAATCATTATAATCAATGGAGATTACCAAGCAACAGCAGATTTAAGAAATGAGAACATGACCACACGTGTTGGAAGGACACGCAACACAAGCAGGGAGCTGCCCTGAACTTTCCAACTTGGTTTCTTTCAAGGTTAAAAGCTCCCAGCACAGCCAGCGGAAAAGGCACTTACTTTCTGGCATCTGCAGCTTCCACCCCTGTCCCTGGGGAGGTGAGCTGTGACGGCGGGGATGGCAACTCAATTCATTCGCTGTCCGTTCCTGGATTCTGCATCCATGGGAGTTTAATGAGCATATTCCCATGAAGGGCCTCTTTTTGGAAGCAGGCCTGCCAGACTAAGTCTTTGTGCCTTCCCCACACAGCTGGGTCCGGTCTGCTGCCCAGGCTGGGCCAACAGCGTTCTGGGTGGGGCAGATCCTGAGAGGAGGACACAGCCTTTGCCCAGCTGCGTCTGTTCGGGAGTTTGGGGTGATGCTAGTGAAGCAGTTTCCTCAGGGGCAACTTATCCGCTTTGGTTCGATTTGAGTCAGAGATGAGTCTAGACACATCTACCGCTCAAGCAGTCGATGTGGCAGCGCTGTTACAAGACAGACAGCAGGTGCAGGCTGGTGGCACGGGCCAGGCACAGTCAGGGGGTCAGAGGACCGACTGACCGCGAGTTGGGTAGATTCTTTTCCCTTTCTTACACCTGTATTCAGTCTGGGTCAGTCACAGCTATGTCTGTCCTAAGGTGACTTTAAGCTGTTCTTGTGAGGGTAAGCTTTGCTCTAAGGTCTATAAAAGTTGCATCTGCGCTGAGGTGGCCTTGTCTTCTGGAAAATCCCCAGGGTCAGGTTGCAAACCCCAGGGCCAGGTTGCATTGTCCTGCTAGGTGTCAGGCAGACTGTCAGGTGGGCTTTACGGTGATCACCGATCTTAGAGCCACAATATGTCTCTTACAGCATATGTGCCAGCCTGAGCGAGCACGTATTCTCTACACGTGGACCCCTTGAATATTTGCTTCCATGGAGCTCAACCACCACCACCGCAAACAGAAAAAGAGGTTGCCAGATAGAGATCACATCACTGACAACGTCGAACTTCTCCCAAGCCTGAGATGCTGGAAAACAGCAAAGGTTCAGAAATGCCCTGACAAAGACTCTTTGCTTGACCACACATTAGTCAGGTCCTGAACCTTCTCCTAAGCTTATATCCGCACTTCTCTGTAAAATCCAGTTTTCTCAAGAAGCCCCCAACCTCGATATCTGGTCACCCTGGATATGTGATAGGGTTTTCCCTCCTCCACCCTCCCCTGGGGGATGTCTGGTCACCCTGGGCTGGCTTCAGCTAGAATCCTGTGAGGTCAGCTAAGCCAGAACGCCCTCACCCCTGATGTCTCCTCTTAGTCATTTTCTACCCATACCCCCCATGACTACTTGCCCAGCTGTGTTCAGAGCGGAGCCCAGTCTCTCTCCCCACTGCGAGACCCCATTGCCACCATCCTTACACCTATCGCCATCGCGGTCCTGAATAAAGTCTTCCTTACCGAGCTTTAACGAGTGCCACCGGATACTCTTTCCTTTAACACTCTGCATCCTTCGTGTTCCGGACAACGACTGACTGCAAAGAACGACCCCCCACCCCTTCCTCATGTGTCTGGGAAAGATTCACGGATGTCCCTTGTCTACTGGGACAAATCCAGAGATATATCCTCCAAATTCTCCTCCTCTATCTCAGAAATGATTAGCTGAACTACTCGTTCCCACTGGTCAAATATTGCATCAGCTGTCTCCTTCCCCCAGGCCCCCGAACTTCGGTCCACCCTCAGCCTGAGCTAACAGAGAGCCCCTCCCGGGAACAAGCTGGGCCTCCGAGTAAATACTCCCTGGTCTACAGTCTAATCAGTCCACCCTTACATCCCTCTTCCCCAAAAGGAATGTTTTCTAGGCTTGTTTACTCCACGCCATAAAAGAAAAACCACTTGGCCTCTGGCCTTGGAGAGGCTTGCAGATCTTACAGTCAGAGCATTTTCTGTCTTGCAATAATCCTCTTGAATAAAACTCTCTCCTTACTAAGTTTGTGTTTGTTCTTTTACTGGACTCCACGCAGACCAAGCTTGGCTGAGAGGAGGCTCTGGGGCTAGCGGAGTTGGAGCCCTGTTCATGTTTGATTTTTATGTAAAGTAAACTTTCCTTTCCTGTGAGAGATTCTACAGGCTGCAGAATCATAGCCCACAGTGTAGCATCCTGGCTGTTGAGCTTCTATCAGAAATCAGATGCCACTTATCCAACGTCGTGTCGATGCTAACGAGTGAGGTGCGTGTCTGCCCCATCTCTTCAAATGCCCGTTGCATAACTGTTAGCTTGGAGGGTGGGGTGGGTAATCCCATCCATGGTTCAGTTACTGTGGCAAATGTCTCTGATCAGCTGGAAGGAGCAACACATTCCAATATGTTTACCATACATGCGAGCTCCAAATTAGCTGCTCTAGCTATTTCTCTGCTGTGGGACAGCCTCGTGATCTACGAATGGGCTGGCTCTTTCTGTGGGGGCGGACTGGGGTGCCAAGAAGGCCCTCGTATCCATCACGTGGTCCCAGCAGAAAGGAGAAGACATGCACAACAGGAGAAGTAGAGAAGAATTCACTGAAAAGACAGCTAACTGAGGTGAGGGTAGGAGTAGGGAAGCCAGGAGAGGGCTGGCCCCGGAGCCTGATACCACTCCAAGGCCCAAGGGAGAAGGGGTCTCCCTGGAGCCTGTGATGACCTGTGAGAGGTCCAGGATGCAGCCCTTCCTGAGCAACCCTGCAGGGAGGAAACAGGGCGATGGATATCCCTATCCCACTCTGCTTCCCCTCCGGTGCATTGACTTTCCTTGGCCAAACACAACAGGGCCAAGGGGCACGAGAACCTGCTGGTGTCTTGCACATGGGGTTTCCTCCCCACAGGGGGAGAGCAGGGTGGGTATAGGGGGATTGGCTCCGAGGGACCAGAGGAAGGACTCCAGTCCAGGCTTGTCCCTGAAGGGGCCACGAACATCGCTGTGTTACTACTTTCTCGCCCCACATTAGGTGGGAGCATCCTTTCCCCATTTCAAAAGAAGAATGGTGAAGCTTAGAGGGCTCCTTGTACTTGTTCAGGATTTGGGGAAATAGAATACAAAAGGGAAGGACATGAATAGAACCCTGGTTTATCTGCCTCCAAAATACTTTGATAATTTTTCTTGAGCATAAAATGATCCCAAATGATGTTATATTGCAGACATGTGTGGGTTGGTATTGGTTGACTCCTTCGGTTAACTGCTTTGCTGCTTTTTGCAAGATTTTTAATCTGAAACATGGCAGGTATCTTAAGTCACTTTTATACTGTTTTGTTCATTTGAATTTCTTTCAATATGGTACAAAAATGCCATAGATACATGTAGCAGCCACACTTGCATGGAAACTGACTACACACATATAATACTACCTCTCATTGTAAGGTTTTCGCATTAATACAGCACTTACCATGATTAAATTGAGTTTTTTGATCTATGGGAAAACTTTCTGTTGTATGAGAATCTTGCATAGAATGCTGACATATAGCAATATCCAAAACAAAGTGTCTGTATGCAAATTAAAAAAAAAATACGTCATTCTCCTCACTACACCGCACGAATGTGCAAATTCTTTTCATCCCACAAGCCAAGGGAAGACGTTAAAAAAAAAAAAAAAATAGGAGAAGGACTGTAGTGACTGAGATTCACACTGACATATAAAGACAGCTGGTCATTCTTTCCAGACAGCAGGTTCCAACTGTGGTCAGAGACAATAAGGCCACCTACTGAGCACAAGAAAGCTTTGGAGGGATGGTTGACAGGAAGGTTAAGAAAGAGAAGATGCCAAGAGCTCTGCAGAGTGACCAATTTTGCATTGCGTGCCCCTGCAATCAGCCAACGCATCGTGTGACTCAGAGAGAAAAGGGGAAGATTCTCAAGTGGAAAAAAACCATGTAAATAGTATTGTGTTCCTACCATGCACCAGGTACAGCTCTGGGTGTTCTACATAAATGACAATGATGACAATTAACAGACTCTTAATAGAAGAGATAAGACCGTTGCATGTCGCGATGCTGTAGCCACTGTGAGCAGCTTACGAACACCATCCCACTGAAGTGATGCCGCTGGTCCTAGCATCATTACAATTAGTACCCGCCTTGCACTCTCAGAAGAGCCCCAGTTTGCATGATGAGTGACATGGTGGCCCCGTACTCAAACCTCATAGAAGCATCCTATGTTGAAGGCACAGTTATCACCCCACTCCTCAGCACGAAAAAGCCATGGCTCGGTGAGGCTACATGACGTGGCCAGGGCCACAGGGCTAATCATCTCAGGAGCCACCATTCAGAGATGAGTCTGTCCAACCCCAGGGGTCTGCGTTCAGTCGGGGAAAAGGACTCCACACAATTCCCACCATCTCCGGAGAACATGATGAGAGATTGTTTCATTCAGATGGCTAAGCGGAGACTTGGTATGAGCCAGACTTTCCATATTCTTGTGGGCCCCTCTCCAGATGCATCTATGTGTGATATAAATGTGTCTGTGGAAGGCGTATCTGGCTAAGGTCACGGCATGAGGCCCTCAAGCAGTGACTGCAAAGGAGAACTTATAGTAAAACTACAGAGAAAATGGCCAGGCTGTAAAAAACAACCACTGTCAAATTCCTGTTATTATTTTTGGTGAGCTCTTTAGAGAGTCTAGGCATTATTAATAAAAATTAAATTAAATCACTCTACACTTAGGAAACTGCAACCACGGAAAGAAAATAATTATTTCACTTTTACCAGTTTCCCCTCACAGGAAATGCACACACACAAAAAAACCCCAAGTGTCTGCTAATAGACAGGGAATATTCCAGAATTCAGTTTCCATCTCTTAAAGCTCTTGTACAAACATGTGTGGACCCGGAATGTTGACTTAATCTGGTCACCTGAATCTGACAGGTGGTCTCCAGAAGTATCTGCTCCATTCACCCTGGATACGGAGGTCTCTGTCACGGGACGTTCCTTAGACCCTAAAAGACCAATATGGAAGACACCTAATGGGACCTCCACCTAGAGTTCCGTCTGGCGCCCCAGGACACACAGAACCACCCTACCGCGGATGCCTCATCGCACTGCCCTTGCGACTGCCTCAAGAGCCAAGACCCAAACCACCTCCCTCCTGTGTCAGCTCTGAGTTTCGGCGACTGGGATGCCATTTCCACCCCTCACACGCAACAGCGATGGCAGACACGAAGGGAGCCCACGCACTGCAGCTTCCCGCGCTCAGTTCTGAGCATGGCCTTCCTCATTCCAGTGGTCCCCCGTCCATCCTCTGTGATGTAGGATTCTGGCGAGGAGTCCCTCGCACAGTAAGGTCAGATAGAGCTGATGACACCACCCGACAGACCAGATCAGCTGTCTTTAAAGTAGACATGCTGGATTGGGTGAGAGGAAGCAAAAAGCCAACCAGGACATGAAAAAATGCACGGCGCTGCTGGGGAGAGGGTGGTGCAGATGGATCAACTTTTATACACGAAGGAAAACAAAATATCCCTCTCTGAGATACCTAGGATTGTTGAGCTGAAGGTTAAACAGCAGGGGGGACGCTCTGCCCCTCCCTCTACTTGCCTGATGGCAGGACAATTTACAAAAACGAAGGTCTTCCCACCTTCCTCTCTGCCTTGTCCACCTAAGGACAGGTGGCTTTACAGGACTTTCTTATCAGCTCTTATCAGCACAGCCAGAGGACCCAGAACAGACTTCACTCTTCCCATAAATTTCCCTTGCCACATTTTCTTGCCTTTCAGAAGCCCAGAGATGCTCTCCTCTTTGCCTTGTCGCTATATAGGATTTACAGCTCTTTGTTACTATTTAAGCACTGCCGTAAGCCACTGCCTTGAGACAGAAATGCTCTCGGGCTGAGCCTCTCCTGGTGATGGGTACAGCACACATCAATGAACTTCTGCTCGTTTTTCTCTTGTTAATCTGACTTCTGTTTTCAGGAGAGTGTTTCGATTCAGAATCTATGAAGGAAGGAGAGAAATTGTATTTTCTCCCCTACACACACACACACAAAAGAAACATTAAGGAAGCTGGATGCCTATTAGGAACGACTTCAGATGGTTTCGTTTCCAACAGCAACCAAACGTGTGGATACTTAAACGTCACGTATTACATTTAATGCCGATTACAATTAAATCATGCAAATTCAGTAAAGTGCAGTCCTTGTTAGCAAGACGATAGTTTGTTTAGTATCATTTCTCATCAATTACCTCAACGGAAAGAATGGTGGCGTATATGTAAGTAAATAAGTGAGTATTCTAGTTATACGAGAGGAATACTCTACAGGAATCAGTTGATGAGTTATCTATTTAAAAAGATTAACTCCCAGGGCAAGAAGGCACGAAGTCCAAGGTAAGCATTATATAAAACCCCCTTTACAAACTGCAAACTCTTAGTGACTCTGGTCTCTTGAGACATAATTCTTTGCTAAGTAAATATTTATTAATACAGCCACATCCCCTCCTCGATTCACACGTCCCACTAAGCCACAGTATCACGTGCACACACCTTTGCATTGGCCCAGGTTGCATTTCTTCACTCCTGTGTCACTGAATGGTCTCACTGGTCCAAACGGATGGGGTACAAAGGAAGGAAGACACTGACAGAGACCTGCTTGGTGGCTCTGCAGCAGAAAGGCTCTGACAGCAGGAGGAGGCAGGAAATGCAGATGTTTAGCTCAGTCCCAGTTGGGCTTCCAGACGCAGCTCCTATCTCTATAGCTCCCTTTACCTATTCTGGGGCAGGGCAGGGCTGGCCCCACCCCTGAGATTAAAAAGATAAAAAAAGAAAGGCAGTTCCCTCTGAGGCCCAAGAACAGGCCAGTTTTCTCCTTAAACTTGACAAGCAGGGACTTTGATGCTTGTTGGGAATCTTGGCAAAATGAAGGGTGTCCCAGGAAACCAGAGCACCCCACGGACATGTCCACATGATAGATTATGAGAAATAGTGGGCAGAGAAAGAAAGAGGGTGGTTTCTGCACAAAGAAACTTTCTACGAAGGGGCAGGGTCCAATCAATTCAGAAAAATGTGGGTGTGTTTGGTAGGCAGAATTCTACCATGGCCATAATTCAGAGATACGATCTGCTCCAGCTGGTGTCCAAGAAGAAGCCAACAGGCCAAGGAACCAGGGGTGGCCTCTGGGAGCTGAGAGCAGCCCAGGACCTTCAGCGGCATGAAAACGGGGACCTTAGCCCCACAACCACAAAGAAGTTGTCAATGGAAAAGAAGCCAAACTCTGTAAAATAACTTAAAGAGGTTTATTCTGAGACAAATTTGAGGATCATGGCCTGGAGCCACGCCTGAGAAGCCTTGAGCAAGTGGACTCTCTGTGGCTGGGTTACAGTTTGGTTTTATACATTTCAGGGAGACCGGGGTTACAGGTAAAGTCATAAATCAATATGTGGAAGCTGGACATTGGTTTGGCCAGAAAAGGTGGGACATCTCGCAGGCGGTGGGCGGCGCTTACAGGTTATAGGTGGGTTTAAAGAGTCTTTGAATTGTATTGCTTTAAAGAAATGAAGCTTTGTCTAAAGGCTTGGAATGTTTTAAGTTAAGATAAGGAAGTCTGTTAATCAGAGACAAGCTACTGGCCATATATTTGTTGTGTAAACTGAGGACCTGCAGGTGTGTCTTGCACAGCCTTAGGCCTGTCAGTGAGCCACAAAGGCTGTCCCCAAGAAGGGAGGGGCATGATGAGGCAGGTCTGACCTCCCTTCTCATTGCCAGCAATTCAGTTTTAGGGTCTCCCCTTGGCCAAGAGGGGGTCCATTCAGTCAGCCGGTAGGGGGCGGTAAGGGGAGCCTTACGATTTTATTTTAGCTCACAAAATGAACTCTGCCAGCGTACACGGAATGCGGAAGAGGATCTCAAGCCTCCCATGAGAGCACAGTCTGGCTGACACCTTGGTTTCATCCTGGCAGCCCCCTGAGCAGCGGCACCTGTCTCCCCCTTGCCTAGACACTGCCCCACAGAGACAGGGAGATGCTATAGGGTTGTCGCTTTAAGCCACTGTGTGTTATGGAACAACAGAAAATGAATACAGTGGGTATAAATATTAAAGCAAATGCTTTTCTTTGGGGATGTGTTGGTCAAAGGATACGAAATTTCAATAGGAGGAACAGTTCAAGAGCTCTGGAGAACATGGCGACTATAGTTAATAACAGCGTATTGTAGATTTGAAAATCACTAAGAGAGTAGATTTTAAGTCTTCTCACAAAAAAATAAGTATGTGAGGTAAGGCATGTGTTAATTAGCTTGATTTAGCCATTCCCCATATTATGTGTGTGTGTATATGTCTCTAAACATCATGTTGTACACCATAAATATACACCGTTTTTATCAATCTGAAAAATTAATTTTTAAAAAAGCAAACAAAGCTAGAGATCTTGGGCTAGGGACATTTGGTTTATAAATTCATTTACAGATCCCACCTACAAAATTATTAAAATATGATAAAATATTAGAATGAATATTTCTATATTTAATACATACTTAATATATATTAGATATATATTTATTTATGTTTATTTATAAATAATGTTTGTTTACAGATATATATTTTATACTTATATATATTTATATATAAGTATATATAAAATAAATCCTAAAATAAGTATTTTTAAAAATCTATGGTATTCATCTTTGTATTCTAACTCATTTTTTTAAATTCCATCTACAAATATCTATCGAGCAACAACTCCATGTCACCTGCTACATGAGGTTTAGCACAGCCCCAGCATCAAAAAACGGCCTGGGGCACACTGGCTGGGCGGACCAACCTCAGAACAGAAGGGACACGGGGACGTGTGGTGGGCTGAACAACGCCCTCCCAAAAACGTTCACAACCTAATTCCCAGAGCCCCTGAGTGCTCCACCTCACGTGCCAAGGGTACTCTGCAAGTGTCATCAAGTTAAGGTTCTTGAGATGGTGACAGCAGCCTGGATTAACCGGGTGGGCCTGTGCGAGGAATCGCACAGGTCCCTCTGAGAGGGAGGTGGGTCAAGGTTGGAAGCTGCTTCGCTGCCTGGAAGATGGAGGGTGGAGAAGGTAGGGGCCGGACACACACTCAAGGCTGGGCACTGTGCTCACACCTGTAATCCCAGCACTCCGGGAAGCTGGGGCGGGAGGATCGCTTGAGTTCACCAGTTCAAGACCAGCCTGAGCAAGAGCAAGACCCCGTCTCTACTAAAAATAGAAAAATTAGCCAGGCATCGTGGTGCACGCCTGTAGTCCCAGCTACTGGGGAGGCTGAGGCAGGAGGATCACTTGAGCCCAGGAGTTTGAGGCTATAATGAGCTCAAGCCTAAAAAAATAAAATAAAATAAAATACGAAAGGCTGAAGAATAAGGAAAACTCTATCTCATGGAGAGAAACAGCTTAATGCCCAAGTTGTGTTAATGCGTATTTTTACTGTGTTGTAAATATAGCAGCAAATGCTGCTGCCTTGTTTCACTGCTTGTGAAGCAAGTGTCCAATTTTACTGTAGTACAGAAGCGAGCAGTTCAGACTCTGTGCTGTTGGCTCCAATAGTATCCAACTGAATGGCTGTTTTTCCTGCTGTTCTAAAAACCAGGAGGCTGGGAAACCATTCTTCCTGTTCCCCCAACAATCATCTCATCTCCTAGCATAGAGTAGACCTGGGAAAATATCTGTCATGCAGTGATTTGTAGATATTATCATGATTTTAAGCAGGTCTGGGTAACCTTGAACCTGCTATGTTATCAAGTAACTGATTCTCTCCTTTAAGTTACACTATCATTCTTCGGTTACTTGTTAGGTTTTCCTGATCAAAAACGCAACACAATTTATATGTAATTTCATTTATGCATAATGATCCTTCTTCTATCAAAGCTCAAATTTGGTTTTCATTAAAAGACTTAGAACTCTAAATTTTCTTATTTATCAATACATCTATACTCTATGGTAGTAGTTTAATTTTGGGGCTTCGTTATTTTGTCATTACCTAAAAGACCTTTTTATGACATCATTTAGAAAAATCGAAACTTAGGCAATTAATATTTATGAATTCAATCAATAGGGAAAACTGTAAACTCATTCTCTCCCCTGCCTGAAAGTGTTCACAAGGGAGAGTTACTTGACTGAAATGTTAAAAGTTAACCACTGTTCTGCAACACTCCACTTTCCGGTACTGTCTTAATACCTATAGCTTGCACATACCATGGAAATGCTTGAAGCCACCAACAGTCATGTCTGCAATAGAAAGGAGATTTGAGGACGCCGTGCGAGTTGTCACTTTCTGAATAAAAATGCAACTCCTTAGCAAAGCAGAAAAATCGACCAGCAACTCTTAAAAATGTGTTTCCTCTGCATGAGGGAACAGGTATAATTTTTAATAAAAATGGAGTACAGGAAAAGAATATCAAATTTGCTTGCCAAACCCAAACTAATTAATTGTTTCTTTCTCTGATAACCACTGGACCTGTAGGACATAGCTAATTATAATTAAATTTATAACAAAATCTTTGAGTATAGCTTTCAGGTCAGTACTTTCTTAGAATCAAGATTTATATTTCATGCTTTCAATCATACAGGTGAAGAGAAAAAGAAAAAAAAAAAGATTTATATTTTATTCACACAGGTACATGCATGCCTCTTATTGAATGCCCTTGGATCACACAGTTCTATGTTTATTTATAATGAAAAAGAAAGGCTTTAATTATTGATAAATAGGACATCTTTTTATCAAAGTATTAGGATGAATCACTTGAAATAGCCATTTTTGTAGGTCAAAAATGGCTGACCATCAGCAATGTGCTATGGCTAGTCATGTTTGGTCAGAGGCCAAATTACCAGTAAGAACAAAAAGAAAGAAAAGATTGATCAGTCAATCAACCAGTAAGCAAACAAATAATAAAAGGAGATAAGTACGTTTAGAAAACAAAAGGGAACCTTTGGAAACTCGGTGTATGATAAATGAAATAATTCAGCAGAATGCTGGGAAGATCAATTTGAGGACATCTCAAAGGGAATTGGAACAAAAAGGCAAGGTGATTGATAACAGGAGAGAAAAGATACGAAAATGACGATGTCATAACCTGGGGGCCAATCTTCAGCTAGTAGACATTGCAGAGGAAGAGAGAGCAACCATGAGGGGATGAACCACCGAAGCAATAAAACAAGACGTGTCTTTAGAACCGAAGGGCATGAATCTCGGTATTGAACAGACCCCTGGGTGCCCAAACCAATGAACAAAAATAAATGCAGAGCAAAGCCCATTGTCATGGAATCTTAGACCAGTGAGGACAAAGAAGAGGTCATATGTGCACAGTGGGTAGGGAGGGTGGAGGGGTTACATACTAAAACATAATGGCTTTGGTCTTTCAACTCACTGGTACAAGACAGTCAAGAAATGACTGCAAAATCCAGAGGAAAAACAACATCCAACCTGGAGTTTTATACCAATCAAACCACTCCAGCCAGTTTCACTGGCCCTTGAACACGGGCCATGAATGCACTGAGTGCCAACTATTTGATCCTCAGGCTAAAGGTCTCTGCTCCGAAGGAATCCGCTACTCAGTGTAGGGAGAGCCTTAGTGCCCAGGTGGTTGCATTTCCTGTTGCTGCACTCTCCCAGGTAAGATCCCAAGAGAAGAACCACAGCACAGAGTTGTTACTTCTATCTTGGGGGAACAGTGGAACATGATGAATAATAATTGCATGAATTAAATTCCCATTCTTTCTCTTCACCGTGAAACCAGGATGTGGGTGCGCAGGCAGGGAAAATCATCCTTTTCTTCTAATGTAATTAAACTGGAATGAAAAACATCTATTAAGAGCTTTATCTGATAGCCTAGATGATCATGCATTTGGCCAAGGGTCTGTTTTACCGAAGAACAGTCTACACTCCTGTATTTCTTCTTCCTTTCCCACAAGGTGTTGTCACACGCCCCAGCTTACCAGTGTGTCTACAGCAATGGGCAGCAAAAGCTCTGCTACTGAGAGGAGCCTAGCAGGGGGCCATGTGAGGGCCACGAAGTAGATCCACGAAATCTATCATTAGTATCCCTGATCTTAGAATGGGGAAGGATATCGTAAGTCATTGATTGAGAAGGAAGGAAGGGAGGGAAGAAAGAGAGGGAGACAGACAGGAAGGCAGGGAGAGAGGGAAAGAAGAAGGGAAGGAAAGAGGGAAGGAGGGAAGGAAGGAGGGAAGGAGCAAAGAAAGATCAATGGGAAAAGTAATCAACATCCTAATATTTTTAAAATGGCAAAAGGCAAATGATGGATGGGAAAACAATCATAAATTATTATAAAACATGAAAAATGTTCAGCCTCATCAGGAAATCAAGAAAAACTAAAATTAAAACACAAAGAAAATTCTTGTTTTAACGTACTAATTTGGCAAATATTATGACAGGGTAACACCGTATCTTGGGAAAGAAGTGCTGAAATGAAGAGTCCGGCTCATCGGCTGTGGTAACACAAACTCAGACAGACTTTTGGGAGCGTGTTTGACAATGGACAGCAGGTGCCTTGATGTGTGCACACTCTTTGACACTTGGTGTTCCTATTTCCAGGAATTTATCTAGTAATGGAGAGAGACACAGCATGTCTTTTATTCTTTATAAGCCTACCAATATTGGTTAGAAAATTGTGAACTAGGAGACTTGAGGAAAGGTTAAATGAATTACATACTAGGGACAAAGGCAATATATGTAACCTAAACATTTGTACCCCTGTAATATTCTGAAATAAAAAAAAAGTTATAGCACAATAAAAAAATTATAGCCCTTAAAATTCTTGATTTCTGAAGAATATCTTCTAACATAGAAAAGCTTCATGGTATAAATTTAGGGTGGAATAGGCAGAATCGAACATTATACAAAGGCAACATGATCACAAATTTTTAAAAGACTATTCACACATGTATACGTGAACATGTGTGTTTCATGTACACGTTTGTATAGACACGCCTACACATAACAGGAAAGAATGATGATATAGCTTTACTTGTCATTAGTTTGGGGAGAGTGGGACTGGCAGTGGTTTTGACATGATTCTTTTTTTTTTTTTTTTTTTTTTTTGAGACAGAGTCTCACTCTCTTGCCCGGGCTAGAGTGCCGTGGCGTCAGCCTAGCTCACAGCAACCTCCAACTCCTGGGCTCAAGCAATCCTACTGTCTCAGCCTCCCAGGTAGCTGGGAGTACAGGCATGCGCCACCGTGCCCGGCTAATTTTTTCTATATTTAGTTGTTTGGCCAATTTCTTTCTATTTTTAGTAGAGATGGGGTCTCGCTCTTGCACAGGCTGGTCTTGAACTCCTGAGCTCAAACGATCCGCCCGCCTCAGACTCCCAGAGTGCTAGGATTACAGGAGTGAGCCACTGCACCCGGCTTTTATATGATTCTTAACACATTCTTGTATTTAGCAAATGTTCTACTTATTTTCATAAATCGTAAAAAAGGTTTGGAAAATACAATTTAACCACCTTGTATTCTTGATGACGGAGAAAGATACTGTCATAGTTAAATTTGCAAAGCTCCTCAAATATAATAATTTGTACTAATGGGAATAAAAAGAAAAGGAACTGCGCTTAGGGTTGGCCTGGAGAGACTCCTAGTTTAGAGAACTCCCATTTGAGGAGCTCTGATAACTGTCAGCTGGCCCTTGTCACATCATCAGGAAAAAAGTAATAATAATAAGTTTCCCTTTTTAGAGAAATGTGTTTAGTCCTTATTTTTTAAGCACCAACACATGGTAAATGCCTAATAAATACGTGTTGCAGAGGATTGAATTAACACACATTTCTAATCTTTAGAGATTTCCCCCCGTGGACGAATCTCTGGTGATACTAATTCTCAGTCTGAGGCTGATGGCCTACGAACCTGGCCCGTCGCTGGGGTTAGTCCTGGAGTTCCAATGCAGAAGAGCCTGGAGTTCTGATGTTCTAGGGCCAGAGAATAAGGATGCCCCAGCTTCAGGAGAGAGAAAGACAGACACACAGAGGGAAAATCCTTTTCTCTCCTGTCTTGTTCTACCTGGGCCCCCAGCCATTGGGATGATGCCACACTGAGGGTGGATCTTCCCCACTCAGCCCTGTGACCCACACGTCAGTCTCCTCTGGACATGCCTCACAGACACACCCAGAAACACTGGTTTGCCATTTCTCTAGGTATTGCTTAATGCAGTCAAGTTGACACTATAATTAACCATCATAAATCCACTCCTTGTCAACTTGGCACCCATATGCATCGCCTTAAATCATACTTAATCTCCAAATAAAGACAGTAACAAGGTAGTAGTTCCACTTAATGTGATATAGCTATCCTACATACAATTGAAGACGCACTAATCCATTCCCCAGAAGAGGAAGCAAAGCCCTGGGGTGAAGTCTACTCTTCCCCTGACATCCCACGACTTAAATATTATGATGCAAAATTAACAAGACTTACCCACTGACATAAAGTTAATATACTTTACATGACATGATAAAGGAATAAGAGAGGAATGAAAACAAAGATATTCGCTAAATGCATATGTGTGTGTATATATATGAATATGCGTATGTTATGTATTCATATATATTATGTATATATATGTGAATACATAAATGTATTCTTAACAACATAGGGAAAAAATACTCCTGACAATTACAGCAGTCATTCCTGTAACTGGTCACACCAATCTCTTCTGGGAACACCCTCCCAGAAACACCCCAGAGGGAATGCTTTACCAGTTCTCCAGGTATTCCTTAATCCGGTCATGGTGACACCGAAAATCAATCTTCCCAAACACCATGGATTAGAAAGGAGATTATAACATATCCAGTTAGCAGTGGCAACATTAGCTGTGGAGAGTTAATATAAAATAAAAATTAAAAAAAAGAAAGGATTAGAAAGGAGAAATGAACCATGCCACATATAGGTGGCCCTGACTTCGGGGATCAGTGTTCAGGAACACTGACAAGTTCCCATCCTGAGCCCTCAGGTTCTGCATGTCCAGTCTTGTCTGTTCCTACATTAGATCACAGGTGGTCCTATGTCTCCGAAACCCACAGAGCGGGAACAGGCAACATCTAAATCAGCATTCAAGACAAATGCATAAAACCTCTAGTACGGTTCCCTAGAGCAGAGTGGGATCTCCCAGATACACACAAACCACGAAGCAATAGAAACTCGTGAGTGCATTATTGTTGAGAAGAATGCATTTGAAGAGCAGAACAGATGTGACAAAAGAACCTCCTTACCACAGTGCAACCAGAAAGGAGATAGGATGTAAAGCGAAATCTTTTCCAATAGGTGAAGAGCTTGCTGACTCTTCTCTGTATTTATAATAATGATTCGTGAAACCACAACTCCACCAAAAACAAAAAATTATAAGTCTGTGTATGCATGTATGAGAGAAAGGCTAAGAAAAACAAAATTGGTTTGGGTTTTCACATTGAGAGCATTGTTGAAGAAGTCTCTTTGTTGCTGACTCAGAAAATTTAATCATAAAAATGTCCCTCTGAGAACATTCTCAACAGGGAAACTACAAGGTTACAGAAACTATTATCTATCAATCACTCATCTATTCCATCTATCATCTATCTATACACTCTACCTCATCTCTATCTGCCATCCATCCATCCATCCATCCATGCATTTATCCATTCTATCATCCATCTATCCATCCTATCTATCCATCCATCCATCCGTTTATCCATTCTATCATCCATCTATCCATCCTATCTATCCATCCATCCATCCATCCATCCGTTTATCTATTCTATCATCCATCTATCCATCCTATCTATCCATCCATCCATCCATCCATCCGTTTATCCATTCTATCATCCATCTGTCCATCCTATCTATCCATCCATCCATCCGTTTATCCATTCTATCATCCATCTATCCATCCTATCTATCCATCCATCCATCCATTCTATCATCCATCTATCCATCCTATCTATCCATCCATGCATTTATCCATTCTATCATCCATCTATCCATCCATCCATCCATCCATCCATGCATTTATCCATTCTATCATCCATCTATCCATCCTATCTATAAATCTATCTATCCATCCATCCATCCAAGCAGTATATGGCGTTATATATGGCTCTGTTCAAGGGGCATGGTGGCCAGGTGCAACTGTGGTTGGCAAAGCAGACTGTGCATGGAATGACAGCTTCTATGATGGAGTGTGGGTGATGGGGGTCACATGTGGCTTTGTGGGTGAAGAAGGGAAAGGGGAGAAAATGGTTGATAAATTGAGAGTCTAAGAGGTTCTGAACTTCAGGCAGGAGGTGTGTCTGGTAGGGCTACGAAATATGCATGTTCTTTGTGTGAATCCCCAGAGGCCCCCACTACCAGACTCAGAGCGAAGGGGATGTGCTCGCCCTGGCACTGGGGCATGTGTTTTTGTTCTTGGTGTCTCCTTCCCGTCGCTGAGTAAACAAAAGTTCGTCCTGCCTCCTCTCTCTGCCTATCACCCATCCGCTTCAAGCTTGGTCCAACAAATGTCCAAAGGCAGCAAGAGAAAGAAGGAACCTCGCCTCATTGTTTTTAGCACGTACTCTGTTCCCATTTCACTAGTTCTATCTCTGGAAATGAGACTCTGAGGTTATTAATTACACCTAAGAGACACAAAAAGCTGAAGCATGTGTTTTACGTCATAGGCATCATAATATGATTAGAGCTTTGAGAGTCTGAAGTTACTGTATAGAATTTCAAAATTTCTGGCAAGCCTGATAAAATGTTTTCTTAAGGAAATTACATCATAGTCATTGAATCTTTCCCCATGTTATAAAAGAACAACAACAAAAATATTACTTAATAATACTTTGAAAAAACTAGGAAGAAAACTAGAGATTGCTGACTAAACTGGTTCTTGACATTCTTAGAGAAGAGGACCAAGAATAACATTTGAAATAAACTACAGAACAGTATTATTCCAAAAAAAAAAAAAAAAATGAAGTTCACAAAGTCCTCTAACACTTCAAATGTGTGGCTGCTAGATAGGAAATCAAAATTACTTCTAGTTATCATTATGATGCTCAGTGTTATTAAATGTGCTTCACACACTTATCTTCCACATTTGTATGGTAATGTCTCCAAAGCTAAGGATGTTATTAGGCAATTTCCTATTTCTCACAAAGAGAAAACGTTCTCTAAAGATAAATTTAGTCTGGAGTCAAAGTTTTGATCTCAGAATAACTGCTCTCATGCTTATGTTAAAAAAGAAAGGAACATAAGTGACTAAGCAAGGAAATGACATCTGATTAATTATTGTAAATATACAGTAGCTATGCACTTAATCAACCCTCACCCCAAATATTAGAATCTCGAAATAAATAAACTTGACAGATGACTAAAATTGACTGGCTCTCCATTCATCTGGTGTGAAATATGGTACAATTACACTCACAGCAAAACCCCTCGGGCTCTGGAAACAAACTACAAAAGCTCAGAAATTTAGAATTTGAAGAAAGAGCTAAGTTTTAAGTTGTGAAAACAGGGAATTATGAAAACATAATAGTAAGTGGTAAATTTTCCTTATGTTATCAAAGTCAGAGTCAATTTTAAGAAAAGTAGAGGTAAACAGTAGCATAGGCTAACAAATATACCAGTCACTCATTATCAACTGATTATTATTGTAAAATTAGAAGGCTGTGCCCCTAAATTATAAAATCAATCTAACTTCACACATTTTATTACTGCTGTCTAACATTTTATTCATATATCGAAACACAATAAAGAAGTTGAAGTTGTACTATACATAGATCACTTCTTGGTTGACTTCATATACTATTTTGTACTTTAAAACTATATCGTAGACTCAGTCCTATAATGAAGGAGTTCCACAGAACTTTCCTTAGGACTCACTCTCAAATGGAGGATTTAATATGCACTTCATATATGAAAAAAATGTTATGAACAAAATCCTCGCATGCAGTATAAATTAAGGAACTGCAATACTTCTTAAACGATTATCAGCAAGGCTGCCGAAGCACACATAGTGGAATATGGCAGGAAATCCATGGACCTTAGTTTAAAATGCTATAAAGAAAAAAAAAAAAATACTTGCTGTTGCCAGGGATCAGGTGCTTTTAGCTCCGCTCTGGAATCTCAGGTAGGTTAATTGTAGATAATCTTTAACAGGTATTAGGCTTCATCAATTTGAGGATATACACCTGTGAACTAAAATAAACCCCTAAGCCTCCCGCTGACTGATGGACCTCCTCTTGGCCAAAGGGACCCCAGAGAAACCCTAAAACTTAAAAAACCTTAAAACTGAGCCATGACAGGATGGGGGAGGTCAGACACACCTGGTTATATCCCCCTCCCTTGCTAATGACCATCAGGCTTTCTTCGCTAAGGGCTGAGCAGAAACCAATCTTGTGATTCACTCCTCCCTTTTTTTGTTTCAGCACTGCAACCGACCAGCATTCTTTCCTGATAAGAGACCAGCAACCACGGTGTGGTTCTGATCAGTCTACGGAGGCTGTGCGGTAAGCGTTTTCATGTCCTCTGCTTCACCTTTTGACATCAGAGGGCTGAAAACTCCACCCTTGGTTCATGCAAACACTGAATACGCACCCCCTGAAGGGGCATGAAGCTCAATTGTGCATGCGTTTGTTTCTCCCCTCATAAATATCCGCGGTTCCTCCTACAGCTTCTTAAATGTGCACATTCGGCCACCCTGCTCAGCATAAATTCCTGTTCCCTATACCATTCCCTCAACGTGTGTTTCCGGTTTCTAGCTTGAGTCTCTGCTTCCCAGCCTGTCAGAATGGCCACCTATGGGATGCAACCCTTTATAAGAAATAACACTCCCCTTTCCAAACTTAGGAACCTTGTCGTTTTTTCAGTTGATAAACTCAATAGACAATGAGAAAGTCTGTGAAACCCCAGACAGGGTTAAAGACCATTTGTTATATTGGTGTAAGTTATATGCCAAACCATATCAGAAAAATTTTCTTTCTTGTGTGGTTGAAATCCAAAGAATATAACTTGATATTGATATTGTATGAATATGGCATTGGAACCATTTTATCCATTCATGTATTCAACAGCTATTTACCAGCCACCTACTAAGGCACTCTGTGCACTGTAGGGCTGTAGTAGGGTGCACTGTGTGGTCTTGCCCTCAGAGAGCTTGCAATGTGTTTGCAAAGTCAGATATTATTCAAATAATCAATGTTGGACAAACACTCACGTAAGTAACAGTATGAAACTCCAAACGGAACAAGAGTGTCCAGAGCATGGAGTGGACATGACTAGTCAAAGACAAGAAGGACGCCTACTGCATGGAGGGTTGACTCTCGAGGTAGCCCCAGGGGAGTATAGCCTGGCCAGTAGGAGAGATTTTTAAGACAAGGTGCTTTGAGGGGAGAAAGAAAGCAAGAGGCAGGCAGATGTGAGGAATGCCTCAGGGTAGCAAGTAGGTAGCAGCCTGACAACAGAGATCCACCCAGGCCTGGTTCTGGAATTCCATCTTCCTCTCAACAGAAGCTACTAACGGGTTCTAACAGGGCCAGTGGCAGGTTAGGCCTAGCTTTTGAGAGGGTGTCTCTGGCAGCTGGTATTGGAAGAAGGACCTTGATGGGTACAGACAGACCACTAGGAGGCCAGAATTTTGGACACTCTAGAGATGACAAAGGCTCAGCCCAAGGTGTCCAAGGTACAGAGAGACAAGTACACAGTCAAGAAACAGCTAAGAAGCAAATGCAAGAGGACTTTGCATCTTTTGCATTAAAGATCTTTGAGTTGAAAAATAATTTCTTCCCAGTAATCTGTGCATTTCTTCGTTGATGTTGAGATTGGTAGCAGCGGAAGTGGTGCTGAGAATCCTGTGGCTAGAGGGGATGGGAGACTAGAGGACGCCACCCCACAATATGCCTCTTTGGCATAAATCGGATCATTTTGAGAGATCGAAGATGCAGAGAAGCCCTGAAAACAAAGGAGAAGTTACTCTTTTGTAAGAGAAAAGAGAAATGCCCATCTGTAAAGGAAATCCCCATTCGTAAGGGTGTCTCCCACAAGGTACCAGGAAGAGATGGATGACTGAATCACTAAAAACTCTCAAGGTTAGAGAAGGCTCCCACTTAAGTCTGCAGAGCAAACCTTACCCTGGTTTACCATCCTTTTCCTGGTCACCTCCCCATAGCTGGTTTTCCCCACACCCTTCTTTCTTTGTCTCAGCATGGGATGGTATTTCAGCCTAAACTTACAGCCATCTCTTTGAGATTTACTCACTCTTCCCTGGTATGTCCCATGAATACATGTTAATAAACGTGTTTGTTTTTCTCTTACTAATCTGCCTTTTTAATACATGTTAATAAACGTGTTTGTTTTTCTCTTACTAATCTGCCTTTTGCTGCAAGGGTCTGTCCCTGATAGGAACTCAGGAAGAGTAGAGAAAAGCTACAGCAGTAATTCAGCTAAAGAAACGGTGGCTAAGATGCAGCTGAGGGAATCCACAGACCTCACCTAGTCTTTAGGTAAAGAGTTTAACAACTTTCAGCTTCAGTGCTGCTCTCAGACCTGTAACACGACAGGCGGAGAAACCAGTGGTTGTCATTGCATTTAATCACAGGATCTTCAGTCCATAAGAAAGCCCGATGTAGATAAAAATTAGTGTTGTTCTTGGAGCAGCAGGTGGAATCAGCTTGCTGCCCACTCCCACCAGGGCTGAAGAGGCTCCAGGCAGCAGGATGAGGAACCCTCAGGGTTCCAACTGGAACAACTTGCCAAGCACTGCACATCCTAAATGTTTTCACTAGAATAGATGTAAAGATTGCAAACTGAGTGTTTAGCTGGAGTGTGTCTGTAACATGTCTTATTAGAAATGGAACACTTTATTCCTGAGGTACTTTGTTCCTGAGGTGTTTTAAAATGTAGCACAGTTATTGTTCTCAATTCTGGAGCCAGGGTGTGCTTGCCAGAGGGAACAATTTGGCCTTTGCTCTTGGTCTAATTCAAGGGTCCACAGAGCCACAGCACCGGAGTTAACCCTGCTTCAGCAAATCATGCAGAGACAAACCTAGAACGGGAAGTACAAACCAGACCACTGCTGCTAGAAACCTGAGACAACTTCCGAGATCGCACCAAGCAGCGATTACACTGTCACGTGAACCATGTCTCGGGTGAAAGAAAGTAGGAGTTGGGAAGATTTGGAAGGGGCCGTGTGAACTACCAAAGACAAGTTCTAAATGTACCTCTTGATGAGAATCTGCCATGTGCTGACTACCACATAAAGGAGCAACGTAGAAAGCAAGACGGCAGGCTCCACAGCGACTTTAGAAACACAGGCACGCTCCACATAATGACATTTCAGTTACTGATGGACCACATGCATGATGGTGGGCCCATGAGATTATAATACCGTATTTTTACTGGACAATATCTATGTTCAGGTATGTTTAGATACACAAATATTTAGCAGTGTGTTATAATTGCCTACAGTATTCAGTACACTAACATGCTGTATGTGTGCGTAGACTAGGAGCAACAGGCTACGTCATGTAGCCGAGGTGTGCAGCAGGCTACGCCACCCAGGCTTGTGTACGTACACGCTACGCCGTTCGCATAATGACAAAACCGCCTACTGGTGGATTTCTTAGAACGTATCCCTGTCGTTAAGCGATACATGACTATATCACGTAACAAAGAAACAGGGATTCATTATCGTAACAGTCACAGTGATGACGGGTAGCCAACTACACCCCATACAGCATGGTAATCCATCACAAATGGGACCAGACCCTGTCGCACATCACAATGAGAACAGGCACCTCTGATTCACACAAATGAGAGCGTATAACATGTGCTGCTTAGGATCCGGTTCTGCAGAAAATTTAAAAGTCAAGAGGAATAAAACATCTCCTCAAACAGGTAAAGCAAAATGATACTTCATGCATATTATTTTTCCCCAAAACTTTTTAATTTTAAACATTGTCAAACTTACAAAACAGTTGAAAGAATAAAAAATGCAAACCACTATACTCCTTCACGTAGGTTTACCGATTGTCTACCGTTTTGCCACATTTTCTTGCTTTCTCTCTCCCTCTGTGGGGTTTGGAGTGGAGGAGAGGGAAGGGGGTACAGGGGGGAGGGGAGAGAGATGTGTGCAAACATATATATGCATATATAGCACATTTTTCTATATCAGTTCATTAAGATGGGATAAAGAATATATTTGTATTTGTGTATCATGATTTTTTTGTACCAAGTTGCATAGGTTCTGACATTCCACCCCCAATACATCAGTGCACATCTCCTAGAGTAAGGACGTTTTCCTTCATAACCACATAACCATGACCATAACCGTGAAGACAAACATAGATTCAATAACCTCATCTCCTAGACGGTCCTCAAGTAACTGTACCAACTGGTTCTTTTTTCCAAGCCAGGAGCCATTGAAGGTTCAGGTACTGTTGTTATATTTCCTGGTCTTTTGAAACCTGGAATAATCCTCCCACCTTTCTTTGCTTCTCCTGACATCGACTCTTTTAGCAGGATCAGGGTCGGTCGTGTTAAAGCAATGTGCTACATTGCATATTGGCCTCATGTTTCCTTGTGATCAGATTCAGGCTGAACAATTGTGGCAGGGACACTACACAGGTGTTTCTGTGTCTTTACAGCCTGACACTGAGAGGCACATGACGCCCGGCACACCTGGTTAAGGCTGTAACCTTTGCATTGCTCCACCCTCCCTCACCATTTACCTCTTAACTTTTCTTCCATTATTTTTGCTGAGACACACTCCACAGTAACATTTTTTTGCCATTGGGATTAATATCTTGACACTAAAACATGCTTCCTATCATGGGTATTTGCTGCCCTGATTAAGGATTACAGTTCACTTGAAAAACCTTTTCATCACCATCAAAGGATTTAAAAAACAAACAAACAAAAAAACCTACTGACTATCCCAGTATACGATTAAGCAAAATTAAGCCAAGAGACTTCTGACAGGTTTACTCAAATAAAATGACATCCCACAAAAAGGAACTTTCCTTTTTTGTAGTTGTTTTACAATAAAATTATATTTCAATATCACTAAACATTGTCTTTGGAGGGGAACAGCTTAGGCAAACCAGATGACCAAAGTCCTCACCCACTTAAGCAGAGGGAGAGAATTTAACATGCTGTATTCAAGGACCCTGAATTCAGAATTGCAAAACACATTAAAATGCCCTGGTGAGGATGGCTTCATGTCACTGAGATGGAATGGGTATTGTTATTAGGTATTTAGGAACAGATATTTTAGCCCCCACAGAAAGACTCCCACTTCGCCTTGGAACAGTAAGAAAGGATAATGAATGCTGCGTTCGTTTGCCATGAATAAATCATGAGCCTTTTCAGCCACATACTTCTAATTAGCTCCGGAGTCTGTCAATTTTCTCAGAGCCCTTCTAGCTGGGTCTAAAGAACGTCAGTCTCCACTACAGACTAAAATGACAAAAAAAAAAAAAAAAATGTACTTTTAAGCATTTTTCTGCAAAATGTACAGTTGTTTTCCAGAGGAATAAAAAACTAAAACTCTACTTAGCAAGTACAGAAGGCTTTGATAGCTAGGTCAGAAATCAAAGCCACCTCCTGTATTACCAATGATTTTAGAAAATAAATTATTCTTTAAAACACCCAAAAAGTTTGTTTCTGAAACAAACAAACAAACAAAAAATCAGAATACCCGATCCTTTTAAAGAGCAAATTACAGAAATCACAATAGAAAGTGAATCTGTTAAGCTGCTCAGTATTAGCAATGAATACAAGCAGAAGCTTTAAGCCTGCAGGATGTTTCTTTCAGATGGAGAATCCTATGCCATAGGGTTTAGCTTAATAGAAAAAAAACAAAAATTAAAACCCTAAAAGGTCATTGTCTTTTTGTTCTCTTTAATTCTTATTCTAACTCAGATCCCTCAAAGTAAAAGACCATTGCATATTGCAGGAAGAAAGAGAAGATTAGTTAGAGTCTCTTGTTCCATAAAGCAGGGTTCTCAACCTCAGCACTATGGACATTGGGGGATTGCTGGGGCGGGGGTGGGGGGTGGGGGCTGTCCTGTGCACTGCAGGGCGGTTGGCAACATCGCTGGCCTCCACCCACTGCGTACCAGTTGCCAAAGTCTCTCTGGAGAGCAGAGCTTGCCCCGACACAGAATTACAACCATCACTCCGACTGCATTTTGGAGACTATTAAAAATCACCCTACAAGCCTCTTGTAGCTCCCACCACCCTGGCTGGACAAATCATCAAATCTTCATCATATTTTTCCCAAAACAAAGGGGTCATCTCTTGCTCTTTATAACCTCATCAAGAAACTGTCCTCTTCATCCGTTTTTACAGAGGAGGGGTAGAGAGATGAAATAGCCCCCTGAGACGGCGTGGCCAACGGTGGGAGCTATAAGCCAAGCACCGGGGTCTCTGACTCCAGTGCATGGGTCCACTTTGGGGAAACTTTTCACAGTGATTTTGAGCCAAATATCTCTTCTGAAAGCATCTCCTTACCCATTTCTCTGGGCTCGCTGCTACGGGGAACGATAAAAGGTTGTGATGCCAAAAGTGCTCCCTTGATGTCCTGATGGCAGAGTGTCACAACAGTGCAGGTTTGCCCAAGAGAAGCGAGTTTAGAAACAGCGTTGCTCACCAGCAGGGTCTTTTCAACCATGCTTCCCTCGTCCCGCCCCCAGGACCTTAGCCACACACAGTCACTCACCGCTCACAGATGAAAGGAGCTCTTCCTGCAGGGAGGGACCTTGCTCTGCCCTGAGCTCTCACCTCCACCAGGGCAGGTGCCCTTCCTGCAGGGAGGGATCCTGCTCTTCCCAAAGGTCTTATCTCTACCAGGGGAGGTGCCCTTCCTGCAGGGAGGGACCCTGCTCTGCCCTGAGCTCTCACCTCCACCAGGGGAGGTGCCCTTCCCGCAGGGAGAGAAGCCACCTTGTCCCTCAGCCCTCACTTCTACCAGGGGAGGTGCTCTTCCTACAGGGAGGGACCCTGCTCTGCCCTGAGGTCTTATCTCCACCAGGGGAGGTGCCCTTCCTGTAGGGAGGGAAGCCATTTTGTCCCTCAGCTCTCACCTCCACCAGAGCAGATGCTCTGCCTGCAGGGAGGGACCCTGCTCTGCCCCTGAGGTGTGGCATCAGAAAAGCAGTTGAGGCTGGGCATGGTGGCCCACTGAGAGGCCAAGGCAGGAGGATCGCTTGAGCCCAGGAGTTTGAGGTTGCTGTGAGCTAGGCTGATGCCACTGCACTCTAGCCCAGGCGACAGAGTGAGACTCTGGAAGGAAGGAAAGAAGAAAAGAAGGAAGGTAGGAAGGAAGAAGAGAGAAAGAAAGGAAAGAAAGAGAGAGAGAAAGAAGAAAAGAAAAGAAAAGAAAAAGGAAAGAAGAAAAGAATAGCAGAGAAGAGAAAAGAAAAGAAAGGCAAGGCAAGGCAAGGAAAGAAAAGAAAAGAAAAGAAAAGAAAAACAAAGAAAAGAAAAGAAAAGAAAAGCAGTTGAGAACAGGTGTACCGTACCATGATCCTCCCCATGTCCCAGGGGTTTGTACCTTTCAACTAGAGCTGCCTCCAAAGCCCAGGAGCTGCGTCACATCATTTAGAAGCTCGCACCTGTGTATTCCTCAAGACTTTCCTCGTGACACGCCACATGCTCTTGCTCATCCGACTGTGCACATCGCCCCCACTGGCCCTGACCAGTTTTTCTCCAGAAAAACACATTTGCTCACTGATGCTCCCTTTTGGCCAACGTAACCTTTCATTGGACAGTCCTTTCTGAACGAAAGGGACAAGTTGGAGAGCTGCATGCTCACATCTTCCCTGCAATATCGGAATGTCCCCGTCACCGTCACCGAGGTCACCGCCTGCTACTCCTGGACTTAGACAACACAGTCCAGGTGAGCCAAACATCTGTGCACAGCCGGTGCTGTTTTCACACTGGAGCTCCATACACATGTGTTTGTCACACTTACGATATTATCGCTTTCAGACAATGCTGAGCGGTCATCCTCCGGAAGATCTTAAGTGGCTGTGATCACCATGCGCACGGGCAGCGACTATGCGGCTCTCAGCACAGACAAACCAGGGTTGTTGAGCTCATCTGTGAATTCATTCAAAGGCACAAGAATCAGGAATGGAATAAGCACATGCTGGAACACTTAGATGAAATAAGCGCTTTCTTGCCTAGAGGATTCCTCTTCCTGAGTTTCTTCTTCCCACTCTCCGCCTAACTCCCCACCATCCTGTCTCCATGTCCTGCCGCTGCCTCAAAGAAGCCCTCAGGGATTACCCCACACAAAGCAGGCTCCCCCTTGCTGGACACCACAGCACCTTTTCCCCGTTGACAGCAATTATTACTATTTGCAATAATATACCTATTTAGTCAACTATTTACCGTATAGCTGCCTGCCCAACAAGTTCCAAGGATCCAGAGGGCAGGGCCCATTGTATCATTGCTTTGCCACAGCAAGCACTCAATAAATGTTTCCTGAATAGGACTGGGGTTACAAAGCTGTCACGATACCTGTTTTCACAGTGAGCTAAGCATGCTTACCTGTTTAAATGGTTGATAAAAGAAAAATACTTTATGATACAGGAAAAATACACCAGAATCAAATTTCAGCGTCTGTAAATAAAGTGTATTGGAACACAGCTACGTGCGTTTACGTTATTATCTATGGCTGCTTTTGTGCTACCGTGCCAGAGTTGACTAGTTGTGACAGAGATTGTCTGGCCCAAAAAGCTGGAAATATTTACTATCTAGCTCTTTACAGTAGGTTTTCAACCTCTGATATGCAGCCCTAGACATGAAAGACACGAATTGCAAGTGAGCTCAGAAGAAAGCCAAGAAGACAGCTTTGAACCTACTGAAGAATTTTCTTTTTAGTTGTTGACATTTAGACAAAAACTACTATATGTCTTGAACAATTTATTAGTGTACGAATCTATTGTTTATGCTTTAAAATATGAAGTGTAATTCCGCTTGGTAAAAAAATATTCACAAGAGAATATCACGTCAGAGAAAAATGATTATTCTATAGATTTTTGTAAATGCAGATTTTGCTCTATTGAAGTGAAGCTTCCCGCAAGGATTTCTTAGGTTCCATCGGAGTCTCAGAAACGTTATTTTTGCCCCCCAGAGATGGCATTTTCAACTGTAATCCATCTTTCAGCACTGCTTTTCATGCTAGATTCTTGTTGAGATGGAACACTGTGCTGTCAACATTGACCTTCCACCTCCCACAGCAGGAATGACAAAGCCACTGGGCAGGGTCTTCTCTTCCGCTCGCTCACTGTGACATCAGTGGGCAAGACCAAGATCACTGAGATGCGGATCGGAATGACTGGGAGACTCTTCTTGCGAGGTAAGAGAGAGCCGGATCATCATTCCCCTTACCCCCTGGTTTTTGTCTACACCTTTTATTTACAGAAAATAGATTTCAAGATATCAGCCTGGCAGCCCTTGGACCACACATGATATACTCTGCGCTTAGGACCCCCGGAGAGTAATAAAGAAGAAGACTTCTGAAGGGATTATGTCACACAACCTATCACGGCAGCATTGCCAGGAAGCACCTACACCTGCAGCAGGAAACAGCATGATGGAAAATCGCACGGCCCGCACTCAGAGGACATTTTTCAAGAGAGTCCTAGAGGGCTTCTCACCCCAGAGCAATTTCACCCCACAGGGAACATTAGGCAACGTCTAGAAACATGTTTGGTTGTCACAACTGGGTAGCTGCTCATGGCATGCGGCAGGCGGAGGCCAGGGATGCTGCTAAGTGTCCGTGATGCACAGGACAGAACAGGACCACAAAGAACTATCCGGCTCAGTGCCCACCCCAACAAGTTATATGAAAATAGGTGTCTTTATCACCCGAGCTATAGTCAGGGAGGAAGAACACTGAAGACAATCATGAGGTTAAGTCTGCTTTATCATGAGCAACTCACATTCTGATTCGTTTGTGAGTTCGGCAACAATAGGCCCACTTTATTCCTCTGACTCTCTGTTTATGTATAATCCTCGTAACTGACGCTTGCTTGGCCACTGTTTTCACCATTCCCATCCCCTGTTCCAATGAGCTTTCAGTTGCACAATAGTGAAAATGACAGCGATCTAAGGATGCCCTCGGGACCTGCCATCCTTTGTCCACGACTCTGAGACACAAAAAGCCCTGAAAACCAAATGATTTTTGGTTCCATTTCTTTATTTGGCAGCAAAACCCAAACTGAACTGACGCGAGGCATCGGTCTTGTCTCAGCCCACTGGCCTCTGCTGTTTGCTAGTGTTGTGTTGCTTATTTCTGACTTCAGGTTTAACTGCACTGTGAAAATGTCAAAAAGAGTTAAAGACATCCATCCCATGTGTAACAGTGAGAAAAGCAGAGACAGCATTTGTCCTTAGCAACAGCCCAGGAAGTGAAGTTATTAAGGAAGCCGGGTTGTGATCTAGGACCACGGTAATGAAACAGAAACACAAGTTGTTGAAATTTGACTGATTAGTTTGCCACAGGGTGACCAATCATCCCAGTTTGTCCAGGACTGATGGGTTCCAGTTTCTGGACTGGGACAGTCTCATGCCAACTGGGATGAGTAGTCACCCTACTTTCTCATGAAAGGTTCCAGAATATTCCAAGTAAGAGTAAATGCTGAAGGCAAATGTGAATATTTAGAAGATTGGCTGAAGGAATTTAAGATGCTAAATGGAAATCCAGGGTGTGAAAATGTATTTTGAAGACAAAGACAGAATACGGTGTTGAGGAACTTGCACAGAAAACATCCTTGGAGGATGCTATGGTCTGAACTCAGTGCAAACTGAGGTCTTCTTCCCCCAGCTGCTGACGGTGCCAGCTGTGTCTGCCTTTGGAAACTGCCCTTAGCCAAAGAGAGCTGCCTTTGCCACGGTGATGGAACCTCCGTGCCTCAAGGTGGGACAGCTCTGAGGGACCTTCCCAGCTCCAGAGCATCCTCTGAAATGTGCTGAGGCCTTGGCTGCAACAGCATGGCAGCCCAACTCCTCCATCGGGCCCATCCTCTTTCCCCACCCCTCCTGCAAGTGTAGATCCCAAGAACACACCCCTAAAAAACCTCCCAAGCAGAGTTCTCAACTCAGAATCTATTTCCTGGGACTCAATGTAAGACAGTATCTGATAAAACAAACAAACCAAACTTTTGTCCTGAACATATGTACAATGCTAATCAAACATCCCCATCTTGCTACTAAGTTATAACCCTAGCGAAACCCTACCAAAAACCAACAGGAGAGAGGTCTGCAAGCTCAAGCCAACAGTCCTTCGCTGTGTTGAAGCTTTAGGCAAATGTGAGATACAGTTGTCAGCGATCGGAAAAAGCCAACATTCACAGTGATAGAAATGTGAGCTCCATTTACCTATTCATCATCCTGCAAAAAGAAGAACTTCCTGAGAAATAGTTTCTAAGTAGTCCAATAACTAGTATACCACTAGCAGGCAATCTGGGCTAAAAGAAAACCATAAAAGAATACAGTTTCTGGCATGTCCTCCACATTCAGACTTATTTCAAAATACAGTGTTTTCAGTACTGATCTTTTCCTCAGTATGAAATCTAGAATTTGTCTTTTTGACCAAGTCATGTTATATTCCATGAAGAGCAGATATACATTTTCTTCAACTCTATGTTTGCTATACACTGATAAACATGAGAATAATATTAATAGCAACAATAATGGTAATGGAATTGTGAACAATAGTGAAAAGAATCCCATAGAACAGGAGTCACCAAACTATGGTCCATGGGCCAAACCCAGCCCACTACCCATTTTTGTCAATAAAGTTTTATTGGAACACACCACACCCATTCCATCATATATTATCTGTGTCTACTTTTGCACTACAATTACAAAGTTGACTGCATGATCCACAAAGCTGAAAATGGTAACTATGTTGCCAACCCCTGACCTAGAAGGTAAAGTTACAATGTGTGATCTGTTAATTGTTGGCCTCAAAAACGAGAAGTTAAGATAGTTTCCTCAATTAGAGAGAGAATGCTCTGAGAGAACCCTAGCTTCCCAGGACAGGTGACAATGGGCAAAGTCTTTTAAAGAGTCACTTTTCATGTTATCATTTTGTCCTTGGAGAATCTTGCTCCCTGCCCATCAGCACATGGCCAGCTACAGCATGATGGGAAAGCTATGACGGCCCTGATATAACCTCTTCTCGAAAGAACCGAAGCATTCAGATGTCATGAATAGATGTTGCAGGAATGTGTAAAGGCATTTAACTTATTTTGAATTGGCTCTACCTGATGTTTTACTTAGAAATAGGAAGTACCTGGGGTATTTATGGTCTATCATCACACCCCCGGTGTGTTACTATATAAATGCACTTTGAATTAACTATTAGACCATGTGTAGCCTCCATGCATCCCACTGGGAGGAATAGTCATACATTTTCCTGCAAAAATATTAATGTGTGTGATTATTGAATGTTGCTCCACTCACTGAGGGTGTCGTGGGAGGTACAGTAAGGGCACATATTACCTTTCTAAAATATGCATAATCGAATTCCAAACACACCCAACTCTACGGGTTTCAGATAAGAAATCGTGGATGTATATCAATATTCAGAATGCATTGAAAGCCTGTGTTACCCGGAACTGTGGAAATACTGTGAATTTAATTAAAAGCGAGCGTTGGAGTGTCACTCTGTACATGAAGAACATCTGGAATTATCAGACCGAATCAGTTGCATTCTTAATTCACAGAAACCCCTGTCTTGCACGAGAAAATTTCTAATTGCCAGCGTGACTATCAATCGGCAATGAAAAATCATCAGAAAGAGAAAGAACAGATTCTGCGTGGTTATTTTCCCACTTCACACGGTGGGGATGTAACCGAACACAAGTCTGGCTACGTAGCACTCGGAAAGCCAGGCTGGAGAGACAGGTGTTGGTGAGAGGAAAAGAGGGTGTATTCAAGAGCTGGCAGCCTGCGGAGATGGTGGACTCGTATGTCAAAGACCATCTCCAATTCCTCAGTCTGCCGAGAGGTTTTAAAGGGAAAGGAGGTGCGGGAAACCACGTGCAGGTCAGCGTGCCTTGTTCCGGTGGTTATCTTGAGCGGGGCCATCTGCTGGTCTGGCCTGTGTCAGCTAGATCACAACAGAATCGAAGGTGAACAGGTCAGCATTTTTCTCCAGGGGCCAGGGATGGGGAAGTCCTACAATCTCGGTTTCAGGGTTAGTTGTTCAAGGTCAGTTCCTGGGGATTCGTAAGTAGGCGCAAAGTTAGGCATCATAAAATAAAGTTATCAGTTAGCTTTAAAACTGGGTGACTGTTAATTGTTACAGATTCTCCGTCATGTTGCAGGGAGCTGGGTTTATTTCAGAACCACAGTCAAAACTGCTGGGATTTTGACTACTCGAACCTAACTATAAAATGGCATTGATGCGTGAAGTAGAGCCAGATTTGAATTTATGACACAAAACACATCCTTTAAATAAGCCAAACCTAACAATGTTGACCCAGTGAGGGAGAAGAATTTCACCTGCAGAATTTTCTTTGGGTGTTTCTTCCTTTGCCTTGGAGACAGTATCAAATTTGCCAGTGAATTGGTCTTGTGATTGTTCAGTTACTCAGGCCACTTTTTGGGTTGCCCAGCATGGGAGAGTTCTTAACTGTTTTCCATTTATGCTAAGGGTATTGCGATTTTCAGAGAGTGGTGGGTGATTTGACATTTCAAAAAAAATGGAAGGCGGCCGGGCGCGGTGGCTCACGCCTGTAATCCTGGCACTCTGGGAGGCCGAGGCAGGTGGATCCTTTGAGCTCAGGAGTTCGAGACCAGCCTGAGCAAGAGTGAGACCCCGTCTCTACTAAAAGTAGAAAGAAATTAATCGGACAGCTAAAAACGTATAGAAAAAATTAGCCGGGTATGGTGGCGCGTGCCTGTAGTCCCAGCTACTTGGGAGGCTGAGGCAGTAGGATCGCTTGAGCCCAGGAGTTTGAGGTTGCTGTGAGCTAGGCTGACGCCACGGCACTCACTCTAGCCAGGGTAACAGAGTGAGACTCTGTCAAAAAAAAAAAAAAAAATGGAAGGCTATTAGAATCATTTGATTGTTCTCATTCATATGCTACGTAATGGAAATGTCTTCATTTGCAAAACTGCACTGCTGATGCAATTAATACCCACTGCAACCAACTCTGTGTGCCTTAGAAAGTTTTAAAAACCTTAGCTGTGGGGTGAGGCTCAAATTCTACTTGTGCAAGTTATAACTTGTGTGATCTTGGCCAAGAGGTTTCTCGCTTCTGAGTCTTAGTTTTGGAGGCATTTACATCTAACCTCCCTAATGCCACGGTGTAATTCTCCCAGTGAAGGCCACTCCTTCTTTTTATGTCCATTGTCCACAAGGCCATGTACAGCAGCACACAGAGGGAGGTGTTTGCTGGATTTATTGTTTAAATTTGCTGTACAAGGAGTTCTAGAGGTTTCTCCTCGGCAATTATGACCAGTCTTAGGGTTTACATTTAACACGGAATTAGAATTGAACACCTATGGAAAAGTATAGCTTACAAATATCAACCTGGATAAAAACAGTAAATGTTAAAAAATGAAGTAAAACAGAAAGCATATGATTGCTGGCACTGCTTGGCATTCCTTGGCTCCTTGATCCGTCACTCTAACCGCTGGCTGTGTGGACACATGGCGTTCTGCCCGTGTCTTCCTATCATCCCTCTGTGACTGTCGGTCTAGGAATCTCTTCTCTTCTTACAAGGATACCAATCATATTGGATGAGGTGCCCACCCTCTTCCAGTATGACTTCAGCTCAAGCCAACTAATTACATCTGCAACAAACACACTGAAACGGCCCTTCAATAACGGGGTACAAGGCAAGAATGACCTTGTAAAGGCCTAGCTAAAAATAATAATTAGTCACCGCCCCCGTTTGTTCTATAATTGCCACTCTGGAACCACGCAGCTGGTGGTCATAAAGATCTTAACTTCTCCTCCCCAGAGCTGGTGTCCATAAAGATTCTTAACTTTCACCACAGGTAACATCACCTTTTCAAAACCTAAAGGTAGTTTTAAGATATCTCGCAGGCCCCGCATTCCAGTGGACTGACTGACCCACCCAGACCTGCGGCCCACACCAAGAAACCGACTCACCTGGAATTGTGACCCCAGGGACTGAAGCAACACAAGATGATTCCTACACCCCACTATTTTGCCCTAATTAACAAACCTAATTGCCTAATCCCTTGCCTGCCAAACTGTCCTTAAAAAGCCTGTCTCCCAAGTTCTCAGGGAGGCGTATTTGAGAAATTTCTCCCGTCTCCCCGCTTAGCGCAATGTAGAATAAAGACTCTTGCTCTGCCGTAAAGCCTGCTGACTCAGCGTACTGGCTGCTTCTTGGGCAGCGGGCAAAGGAACCTGGTTGGGCAGCAACAATACTTCCAAATAAGGTCACATTCTGAGGTTCTGCGGATGATATGCTTTGGGGGGACCCTATTCAACCCAGGGCAAGCAGCCTTCTGTAAGAATTTATGGCATCCCCTGTTCGCCCTCCTAGACGATAGGGAGCTGGGGAAAGGAGAAGAAAGCTGGAGTTCATTCAGAGCTCGCCCTTTTTTATCCTGTCTGTGCGTTGTCATAGGTTTTCTCATTTCTGCCATTTCACAAGCCAGCATTCATATAGCAACTCCAGGGAGCTTACACACTCCATATGCACCTACTATTGTTCAAAGCGCTTTCCTATTCAGTACCTCACCCATCTCTCCAAGAATAGGTTGTGTTTGTGAAAAGACAGTTCCCAATTACAGGTTAAAGGACCAGAATGGTTAAAAGTCAGTGGGAAAGCTAGAATCCATTTCTGCTTCCAGCCAGGTACGCTGGCCCAAAAGCCATCCCAGAGGCCTGGTCGTAGCCTTGCTGCAGGTGACAACCACCCCATGGTATGGAGGATCCACTGGCTGGTGCCAGGGCAGTAGAACTTGCTCACGAGGAAGCCAGCACCAGGCACTTACGGACACAGTATCAGTACTAAACCAACACACAAAGCTTGCATGCAAGCAATGGCTTCACCTCATTTCTCATCAGCTAGACCCTAATGGTTTCTGGCATCCCCTATGGGATGAGCTGCTGAGTACCCGCTTTAGGATCCATAGGTAAAGCCAGTATGGGAGGATCCTTAGAAAACAGAATCAAAGTGTAACAAAAGAAACCATCATTGCTTTTCTAAAAGGACTTCAGCATCAACCCATGGGACAAATCAGCTTCAGCTCGGCCTTGAACAGGAGCTTCATGAAACTGCTGCACATCTTCAAGCCCAGAGGTACCTCAATAAACAACCTGAAACCTGCCACCTTTCCGTGATGTCGGCATGCACTCGTGCTGTGCCAGGTGCCCGTTGAGGATGCCCAGGTGTACGGCCTGCCTCTCAGTCACAGCTGATTAACCAAGAGACCTGGACCACCAGGGGGCCTCTGCAGAGTCACGTCCTAGCCCTGGCCATGTCCTTGGGGCCTTTCTCTTGACATCTCATGGACAGTTACCTTCGAGGCATGCTCTCTGGGAGTGAGTGTCCCTGTTCTTCTTCACCTTCAAGTAGCCTTGCCTAACTAATCCACGTTTTCATAAAGACATCTTCAACAAATGGGTTTTGATTTTACCCAATGATTTGACAGTTGGCAGAATGGTCTTCGTAGTCTTAACATTTTAGGCTAAAAATGATACTTTATGGAATTCATGCAAGTGTGCAGAACTTTAAAAACATACATGGTTGCGTGCCAGTTTTGTCACTTGATCACAGCGCACTGTCCCTATGCTTTGGTGAGCAGATGTAGCAGCCCTGCCCACCAAAACAATGAGCCTTCCCTTAGTCGGCATTTAATACTCCCTTTTTTAAAAGAGCAGGTGTGAGCTGTGGCATTTAGAAGCATGCCATCCAAGAGACAGAGCTCTGGGTCTTAACAGGTTGGTAAGTGGTGTCTGACTTATGAGGACAGTTTGTCAACTTTTGAGCGTGAATTTTAAAAAGTGATTTAGAGGCAAATTCATAATTACTTGCTTTCAGTGTAAAATTATTAATTGTGAGTAGCTGGGGAGATTTATGGGGCTTGTCAGCTTTCCCAGGTGACAACTTTTATAAATTACCTACTACTTGATTACCCCTCACCCAAATGCAGGAACATTCATTAAATCAACACATAGTTTTACAGCCGGAAGTAACTTCAGGGAAGTTGATCTCAAAGTTTTGCCTGGGAGCTTCGGAGAACGTGGGCGTTGAGGGTCTGTGCGCAGGTGTGCTGACTCTGTCGGGTGTGAGAATCCCAGGTCTAAGGACCCCAGTTCTATGCTGCCTATCAATGCCATGCTACCTTGCCCCACCAAGTAAACATTCCTTTCAAAATTTACTTCTAATTAAGGTGTAACTAACGAATGTAAATTGGGTATAAAACTCACGGTATATGTGATGTTTTGATGTGTATCTCACACACATACACAATGTGGGCTGATTAAATCAAGCCAACTAACATGCCCATCGCCTCACATACTTCCTACTTTTTGTGCTGAGAACATTACAGATCTATTCTTAGCAATTTTCAAGGATACAATGTATTATTATTAACTATAGTCTACCATGCTGTACGATAGATCGTCTGAACTTATTCCTTCTCTCTGACTGAAACTTTATACCCTTTAACCAACATCACCCCGTTGCTCCACTGCCACCCAGCACTCCATCTACTCTCTGCTCCCATGAGTCCACGAAGTAAATAGTCCGGACCTCTCAGATATGTCTAGTCGGGACGGCAGGGGGGTAACTAATCCCAGGTGCCTTGTGGTCATCGAGACGTGACTTTGATGAGCGAGAGCACTGACGCGTAGCTGCCTCATGGCCAGCTGGTTGTGAAGTCAGCGACTCGGGTGGGTCCCGGTGCCACGCAGGGAGAGCCGGTGGTCTAGGGCGGAAAGCAGAGAGGAAGGGCCACAGAGAGCTTGTGACACTCTCACGAGAAGTTTGCTAGGAAAGAGGAGGAAAAGGGGGTTCAGATGAGAAAGAATTCTGCAGGAAATCAGCCCTGGAGGATGTGGACACACTGGAGAGAGAAACCCAACCAGAAGGACAAAGATCAAAGACAACAGTGAGGAGAAAACCGACACACTCAGCTGACACAACCGACACCCCAGCTACACACCGCGGGGCACGGTGAGTACAGGAGGCTGGCAGGACCTGGGAGTCCCTTCACTGCATCTGCAGCAAAACATCTCGGTCTCCAAATTAAGGTCAATTAAAACATGTCAAACAAACACCAAAAAGTAGCATCACTGAACAGAGAGTTAGCACCTCTCAGCATTGAAGCTTAGGTCGCTCGAAACAAAACAAAAAGAACCTTCTGATTCTGTTTACGTGCTTTGTGTTAACAGAATTAATTCGTTCACTGTACAGTAAACTTTTGTCTCTCTCTACACCCATCAGATGTCCCTGAACTGGCTCAAGTATACTGACCAGAGTAAAAAGTCTCGGTCATATAAAATCAGCACACAATGGGACAGCAGGAAAAGTTCACGTTCATACTACTTGCTGATGAGAAAACCAATAGTGTTACTTACATCATCATGTTATCAAAGTCCACGTCTACACACCTTTATATATCAGTGGAAATCAAGTGTGGTAGACAGAATAACGGCCCCCAAAGATGTCCACAGCCTAACACCCCGATCCTGAGAATATGTTTCCATCCACAGCAAAAACGACTTTGCAGATGTGATTAAGTTAAGGATCTTGGGATGGAAGAGATTATCTTGCGCTATCCCAGAGGGCCCACAGCAAGCATTTTCACAGTAAAATGAGATAAGTTTTTAAAGAAAAATGACACACGCTGTGGGAAAATTATTGTCACGCAGTCGCAATGGGTAGCCTGTAGATTTAACAACACCAGTAAGAACCTAATTCCAATCATCTCAGTCATTATTCTTCAAACTGGGGCGCACCTACTTTTAGAGATAATCAAAGCGCCTTGCTGACGGCGGGCAGTGGCTTGGGAGTTTCTAAGGGAATGAATTTCCAGATGTTCACCATCCACCTGTGCTCTGTTCCCACCCCGAGCTGCTGGAGGATGCCTGATATGTTGGCATCAGGTGGTTTTCCAAGCCCACCTCTTCCAAAGTCAACTGCCTTCCACTTCACAGAAAAGGCATTCCTCTCTTTCAGGCTCTTCCCATAGATATCTCCCTGGTCTGTCAAACCCTTTGGGGTGCCTCTGTGACTATGTGAGTTGTTGGTGTTGATGGCAAATTGGCCAAATCAACCAAGAGTGACTTTGGAGCTAGACTAATTGGGAGTTACTGGGAAACAACGGGAATGGTTCCAAAGTGTCAGCTTAAAACTTGCTTTCAGGAAATGTTCCAGACAGAAGGGAGATGGAGCTAAAGAACCAGCAAGGAACTAGGCAAGCACAGACGCTGAAGGTCAGTGGAGAAGCAAGGTAAGAACATGGAAAAACATCATGGACTTCTGCAACAGAAAAGACTGTGGTACCCAAGGGTCCTGTCTATTGGGTGCATGAAAACAGTGCATCATTGTTAAAGTCCTGCGTGAAGACAGAGGTGGCAAATTCAAGAGGTATTTCAGAAACCAGGAGATGGATGACTCACTGGATAAGTGCATGGGAGATAAAACACGAATGAATCTAGCATGTGGATTGGACGATGGGGGCACCATTGATTGAGCTAGAAAGTTCCGAAGGTGCATTGTTCTAGAAAAGAGACACTAAAGGTTTTCCTTTGAACATACTGGGTTTGGAAAACATTTGTAGCTCATGCTGGAGGAAACAGACAAGATCCTTGCCAGTATCCTGTACTGAGAACTAACAATATGCTAGGCATTATCTTCATATTGTTAATAACATAATCTATAATCGTGTCATTTATTCCTTCTCCTTCTACAGAAGGGGAAATTGACAAGACAGAGGTGTTTTTTATTCCCAGCTCAGCTTCTCTGTTAAAAAGACAGGATCTGGATCTAGGTTTTCTGATTCTGAAACTGTCCCCACTATCACTCATGGTACTAGTATTGCCTCCTCCATGGAGACTGGAGTGAAGGGGCGAGGACAGCAGGGGAGAGAGAGTGAGGACACATGGGCAACAGATGGTATTGGATGCCGTGGTTTGGGGTGAGATCACCCACCGAGGGGAAACTGAAGAAGAAAATGGCGGGAGGAAGACAACGAGCACGTTGAACCTTCCAGGGGCAGAGAGGGGAAGAGGACCCAGAAGCTCAGAGTGACCTGAATGACATGGGAAGAACCAAGGTTTCTGAACTGTCCCAAAGGAAAAGGTATTGGATCTGACAATTAAAAGGTCAATTCTGACCTTGGAAAAGACATTCTAGAAGAGGCCAAAGCCAGTTTGTCATAGGTAGAGATGCAGGTGTGGACATAGACCTTCCAAGGGGATGGAGCATTTTGAGACAGAGGGTGGCTTTGGGAAGCCGCAGGGAATCACTGTGGGAGATTAAAATCGGGGCAAGTCTAAGGATTGGGTAGAACAAGTCTGAAGAGTCAAATTTGACGAAGTCCATTTGCTGGCTTGTCTACTCAGAGTTTTCAGAGCAAAGTTTTCCTACTAAAAGTGAGAGGAGAGACTAGGAGGTTTGGGATTCAAGGAGAGTGGTGGATTTGGGATGCTGGACAATGTAAAAGCAACCTTACTTGATGTCCATAAATCAAGAGAGAAGCAATACCAAAGACGCAGATGAGGCTGTGGGCAGGCACTTTGGAATGAGTCAAGTAAGCATTTTTATGCAATTGTCTCAAAGAACTCATCAGCAGCACTTAAACTCAGTAGGCAAATGTGGCAAAATGTTATCCTCACCTGCTAATTCTGGGCCTAATGACAGACACGGATGATGTCTGTTATTACAGTTTCAGAACTTGCAGACAGTTTATATGGCCAGTTAGCGTGACAAGGGTGAGTTCTGATGTGGCTGGTGTGCTGTCTAGTCAAAGGGCAAGGAAATTGAATCAGGGCAGACCTAGGAACCAGGGCACCAAGTGAGTGTGTTTGTGCCAGTTTCCTTGGGGTTTTGGACTTCCAGACAATGCATGCAGAAAGGTAAGCCGTTCCCTTCACGGTAGTCTGGCCCTTCTCCACCTCTCAAATACTCCCTTTCAAAGTCACACTTCATTAAAGAGAAACCCTATACAGCCATGTCAGTTTCTTTCAATGCTCCATCTTTTCCCTTCTCGGTTGGATCCTTTGTGGCTTTGTGATTGTATTGGCAGACTTTCCTTTCTGAGTACATTGAGCCACTCTTTTCTCAGAGTTCCCGGCCAGGAGATAATATCTATGTTTTTATCCGAATGACTCTCATGTCTGTTTTCCCAAACCCCAAGGCACACGCCAAACTATGTTGGTCATCTACTATTGCAGATTTGAAAACTGTATGGCCACTTCCTCCCAGGGATTCTAACACCCTCCTTCACCAACCAATCCGCCCTTGTTCATCACAGTCAATTTCAGAGCAACATTTGATCTGCGGGATGAAGTTCCCAAAAAGAAAAGAGTTTATCAGATAGTAAGCTCTCAGCTGTGCAAAGCTTCCCATTGCTAAAGTCCCACATCGCCAATGGATCTGGCCTCAGTGCCAATTTTGTCACCTGCAGGTGAGAACTCACTATTCATTGTCCAAACCAGGCCTGGTGGTTGATTGTATATTCCCAAATTACATTGGCTTTGGATTTTCTCTCCCTTTTAAAAATGCTTACCAAATCATACCCCACATGCTTCCATGTCCAGATTTAAGGCTTTGTTGCTTGCTTTTATTTTTCTTTTTATTACTGTGTAATTTGCCAATATGCACTATGTTTCCCTGCCTCTTCCTGTCAGCTGTGTATTTTGAAATGAGGATACATATTTTCAGATGAAAGCAGCCTGAGATATACAAGTAATGACATATGTGTACTTGTGTGTAAGAGAAGTCAGTCCTAAGGGCCTAAGCGTGGGAAGGAATTCTAAGGCAAGTCTTAGAAAATGACAATAATTACAGATGGGAAGAGAAACCAGGCAAAATGGCAGAACAGGGTTAGCTCACTCCATGCCGAGGCATAGGACAGAAGGCGTTGCAAACAGCGAGAGGCCCAGGGGTTTACAGAACACACAGGTTTTATTTCCCTGTGCCGGAGCGATTTAATTCTGGGTCCTCCGAGGACACTGACTATAGGGTTGTAAAGTACAGTCACTGATGATAGGCTCATGTGGTAGAGCGATACAATCCCATGATCGTCAACACCCCAGAGGGCAAGAGGGTGGCATTCTCGTGCCACGGAATCATGGAAATAGGATGAGACCCAGAAAAATCTGACTTCTGAAAAATATATTCAGGCAGGAGGTTGGAACAGCAGAGGGCATGAAGGATCTCACTGGGGTGATGAAGACGTTCTAACACTGATTTATAGTGATGACCCCATGGCTTGGTAATTTAATAAAAACCATGGAATTGTACAACTGGGTGAGTGAAATGAAATGTAAAATAGGCCTTAAAAAACTTGTAAACATGTTTTTCATCAAAACTGTTTAAAGAAAAGAAATGGTTCTAGAGCAGCTGGGAATATCTGCATTTCTTTAATTATTTAAAGAAAGCTGCCAAGAGTCACTATATTGATCCTTCCGATGAATCTAATCAAATACATAATTAGGTGCCACATCTATTCCACAGACACCATTGTACTGAGGGATGCCTAATTTCCTATTAACGGCTGGGCAGTCGCCAGGAGCACTTTTTGCTAGAAAATAATTTGTAATTAGTCACTCGGCCACTTCTGTGCTATTACGGCTACTAATATCCCAAATGTCATCATTTGTCGGCTGGATGCAATTGTGTCTGTTGACGGTGAGGACACGAGATTACAAGAGCGGCTCTTTCCCCTGGATGTAAATCAGTACAACAAAGCCAAAGACAACAGCTCCTGAAATCACTGGAATTTGAATATTTATAAGGTGACTGGCCACTGGTTCCATTTCTAGACCAGGGCAGGCTAGGACTGGAGTGGACATTTTGGAGGGTGGGGTGGGTAGAGGGGAGAAAGAGGCAGGTGGCAAAAGAAAAGTCAGAGACCATCCTGGAGAGCACTGAACCCCCACAGACCTTGTTTTCCTCTGGCCCAATGTCCCAGCTACTCCGGAGGTCGAGGCAGGAGGATTGCTTGAGCCCAGGACTTCGAGGCTGCAGTGAGCTATGATGCCCGGGCAACACAGTGAGACCCTGTTTCCAAAACAACAATGACAACCACTGTGAATGCACTCAATGCCTCTGAATTGTACACTTTAAAATAATTAATTTTATGTTATGTGAATTTCACCTCCATTTAAAAAAATAAATACTATATTAAGAGAGGCATCACAGCTAAAGCTATTTTGTTAAGTACCATCAAGCGTTCTGAGATCACTGGCGTGACAAGATATTCCCAAAATGAAGTTTGGACAAATACACAAACCCTGCTGTGGGTGGAAGGTGGACCCTCATTGCACAGTTGGTGAACATTCAAACCAAGCCCTCCTGGCCACAGACCCAGGCATCTGAGCCACTGTTCTAAAGCACGTCCTGGGTAAGGGCAGAAGGAAGAGAAACTCAGAGGATGCTGGGGTCGTAATTCCCAACCACCGAGAGATGACGTCCTGTGGCAAGGCCTGGCTGGACGCAGAAGGAGCAGAGCCGACGCAGTGTCCAGGGTAGCAGAGGAAGGTACTGGGTGGGCTCCCCTGGTGAAGGGAAGTATGGGCCGTGAGGGATGCCATTTAATCACCTCATCTTTTCAGAGGGGCCACCGGACCCCAGATGCATCCTGAGCAAGTAAAGAAAATGACTGTGATAAGTCAGAATGGACTCTGGCATGAAGAGAATCAAATATTCAGTTCTTCATGGGGTTTTCCATAACTTCATTGCCCTCAAATATAAATCAACAGCATTCAACGTGGCTAAGTAGAGTCGAGATTGTCAACCTCAACTTACACGTGAGTTTCCCCCAGACGTCTGTCTGTCATTAGGTTATCTGGTTCTCAGAACACATTTTCCTAAATTATAATTCGGTTCTGAGGTCCACTCACAGGAAGGCACCTGGGGGAGGCAGAGTCTTCGCTCCCAGCCTTGGTACGCATACCTTTGTGTCGTCTCCTCGTCTTGAGCGAGGATGCAGACTGTGACTTGCTTCTAACCAACAGCATATGGCAAAAGTGAAGGGATTTTGTCTGTGTTGTTAAGGGCCCTAATCAGTGCACTTTGTTCTTCAAAACATCTGCTCCAGGTTTATGGTTTTCCCTTTGAATCTAGGAGCTTCCCATGCAGGCAGCTGAAAAATCCCTTTCTAGGTTTGAGCAAGGTTGCCGTGGATCTCTTCCAATTGCAAAGCTTCTGAGTCATGCAACCTGCAAGCTCTAGGAAGCTGCAACCGTAATCTCTCAGATTGAGTAACTAAACTGTAACTTGGACTGATTTGCAATTAGAAGGTCCTGCAATCCATTTCATATTGCCAACTGTGGTGACTGTCTAGTTAGTACTGTGTAAATTATCTGCTGTGACCCGGTCTGCCAAGGAAGGCAAAGGGCTTTGAACACCTCTTTGGGTGCATCGTAGATGGGATGTCCAGCAATGTGACAGGGCAGGAAAAAAAGCTCTTGACTCTGATCCTCTCTAGAGACGTTTGGGCTTAATTTTCCCACTTATGAAATGGGACTCAAAACAACTAACCTCATGGGGTTGAAGTGAGAAAAGAGTGAAATGAAGCAAAATATGACAAAGTGCTTTCTGTGAAACATAAGGCACCACACGGCGTTAAAGTAACGTGACTCTGTAGTGAACCAGAGGTTCCCATGGGGTGGGGGGACTGGCAACGTCTGAAGATATTTTTGTTTGTCACAACTTGTGGGCTGTGCCAGTGGCATTCAGTGGGCAGAGGCCAAAGATGCTACTAAACATCCTACCATGCACAGGACAGCCCCTGACGCCATAGAACAACCCGGCCTCAACTGTCAGTAGTGTCAAGGTAGCGAATCCTGCTGCAAGTCAAAGGTTTGCATTACTCAATTTAAAATGCTTTTTCTAGACCAGTGATTCTCAACCAGGGGTGATTTTTGCCTTCCAGGGAACGCTGCACAACGTGTGCAGTCATTTTTGGCTGTCATGATTGGGAGGAGACTATTGGCTCTCACAGAGTCCAGGGAGGCTGCTGACCACCCCACAATGCATAGGACAGCTCCAACTCACCAGAAAGAATTATCCAGCCCAAAACATCGGTTGTACTGAGGCTGAGAAACCATGGCCCGGATGTTCTCATGCTCGCCAAAGAACAATTTTTCTTTCTTCTTAACTAATTTGTTTGTTTTAATGGAATCTGGCCTTTCAAAAGTCAAGAGGTGCTTGCCCTCTGGTTTGGTATCCCCAGTCCACAGAGTTTCTGGATTGGCTCACTGCATCCCCCAATAGATTTGCATAAATGGTTCTTTGCATCCTAGGTGGGTGGGCTGGGAAGAGGAGCTGGAGGCTGCTTATAGCTGGGCACAGAGGCAGAAGAAACAAAAACTGTTGGGACTAGATGTGTTTCACAATTCAGCATTTTTTTTTGGAATTTAGAAGGTAATGGTGAAGAGCTCTTGTAATATATAACACCTTGAACAAAATCTTGGATTGCAACCTGAAATCACCCCTATTAACAGTTCTGCAGAGAAACAAAACGAATATCCATGTTCAGTGGGATGAATGAAGACTTTTCACCCTACATTAATTTTGCATGAGTTGGTTCTGAACTGGTGTCACTGCCAAATATGTTACAGAAACTCTTAGTTTTCAATGTTTTTCTTTTCTCTTCTGTTTCTGGTTTTAGACGAAGGACTACAGACCTGTATTTCTGAAGGCAGGACTTGAAAAAAAGCAGTAGAGTCCTGGGGGCTAAGAAGTCAGGTACTGGAAAAGCCACCTATGCCAAACAGTACCTTGGCCAAGACACTTGAACATAGATAATGCCAGAGATTCCTCATAGGCAAATTAGATGACAGGTAGGGACCCGGGGCACCCTTGCTCAATGATCCATGTCAAACCAGCTGTGCCAGGCTCCAGCACAAACACAGAGCTACCTGGCCAGCTGGAAAAAGAGCTGAGAACAGGCTCCAAGGGATGATCTCCACACCTCATCCATGATCCCGGGTGGTGCTGATTCTTGACCGTTTCTAACATGGTGATTCTAAATCGGAGGCAGTTTTGCCACCCAAGAAACATTTGGCAATGTCTGGAGACAAGTTTGGACATTGTAACTCCGCAGCATGTGTGTGTGTGTGTGTGTGTGTGTGTGTGTGTGTATGTGTGTGCAGGAGGGCAATCTGGCATAGAGTAGGTAGAGGCCGGGGTGCTGCTAAACATCCCATGGCACACAGGACAGCCCCCACCACAGAGAAGACCCAGCCCCAAATGTCCACAGTGCTGAGGCTGAGAAAGCCTGCTCTGCCTTGCACGTTTTAAATGCGGATTCCAGGCCAGTGACTGTGATGGGAGGGTGATCCTACCCACCAGGGGGCATTTGGCAACATGCTAAGCATCCCACAGTGCACAGGAGGGCCCTATAGCCACGAATCAGCCAGCCCCAATAGCAATAGTGCTTCTGTTGAGTCACAGAACCTCCCAGTCTGTCTATCTCTAAAGCAGCACTCTCCCAATCCTGGAACCACCATGAGGAACCCAGACCGGGGGCCACCTCTGTCCCCTGCCCAGGCTTCCCACCAGACCTCACAGCCAAAGGCGCCACTCCTCATTAGCTCAGTGCCACACCTCTGCCCTGCATTTCCTCCCCATGATAAGCATTTAATTATTATTGACATTGGCACTTGCAGTATTTATACTGTTTGTTTTCCTTCTTAGAGGACTTGTCTCTGAGACTCAACTTCTGTTTCATCATCGTCACATCCTCTGTTTCCTATGTCCAGGGGCACAAGGGATGCACTTGTTGACTCAGTGGCCAAGTTTTACAGGGGTTAATTTCCAAAACAAGGCTGGAATTTTAACAGAAGATAAGACGGAAACCAAACCATGGCCATGTAGACTGATCTGGAGAGGAGTGTGTCTTAAGAATTTTTTTTTTTAACTCACAAACTTTTAAGGCTTGTTTTATTCAATCTTTTAAGGAATGCCTTGTATTTACTGTTTAGGTTTTTAATGTCAATAGGGGTCATTATGGTCTTTATTTTCCATGCACTAAAAGCTTTTAGATTTCTCTATCCCAGTATCTATATCCTCAACCATTACATTATAATCTCATTATAAACGATAAAGGGCAATTTCTCAGTTGGCAAATACTAATGTCCCATAGACACCGATTCACAGGTACATTCTGTCAAGCATTATCATGTGTTTACCGAGACAAAGAGTGCATGCCGCAAATGATTATAAAATGGAATCGTTTTTCTATAAAAGTTTCAAAACTTTTAGTGACATCATTTTCAATGAAAACTCTTTTTAACACCCCTCTAATTCAATCTGCAAGGGTTGGCACAGAAGACAAAGTTCATGTATCCATGAAATACATTGATACCCGGATAAGAAGTAAAGTTAGCTAGAACTAGACCTCTTCATTCATTATGATCATTTATATAATTCACTCACATGATAACACAGAGGGTTTATTTGAAAGGGATTCAATGAATTTCTTAGCATCTCTCTTTGGGAAAAAAAAATCATTCATTTGGTTGGTTCATAATTGGTAGATTATCTGCGGTATGCTCTGCAAGGGTTAAGTTGTTTCCGATGCCCCCATTTTCTGTAATTAATATGAATTTTCAGAAAACTGCTGCCAGTTTCTAAACCACACAGTCATTCCTCAGTTAACAAAGTTCCTTTTACAGAGATGATCTACATAGCCAAACACACTCTTAAACAATGGAGTAATAAACACCACATCTTAGAACAAAACCAATGCAGCCTGTTAAGAAACATCTGACTACACGGCCCTGAGGATAAATTCAGCAATCTACGCGTATGCCCCTCAATAAAGTAGGGATACTTGTCATTTTTCCAATTTTTAGGATATGTATTTAAGGTGTTCATGACAGATTTAATTTCATATATTAAATTTGTTTTTAAAAAAATGAACGAGAAAAAAATGTGCATGAGAAAAAAAGTAAAGAGAAGTGGAACTACTGTTCCTTCTCAAATGCATGTTTTAGAAAAGCAGTAAGTAGTAAACTTAGAAGAACACCAATCTTTCATGGACTCCGTTGGATGGCAAAGACGTCTTACTTATATACATTGTATCTGACTCAAACAGTGGGTCTAATATTTTGACACATAAGGTTAGTTAATTCAATTTCCCTTTTGACTAAGCTATGGCACAAAATGGGCCTCCTCCTTTGCTCATTTCCTTTTAAGTTTCTTTCCTCTAACCTGTGCATTATTTGTTTTCAAACCAAGCCCCTGTTTTCAAACTACTGCTTTAATCCAGAAACAAAGAAAGACTATTTGCCAATTACTTTCTTCTCCCTAAAGATCGCCTTCTTTCAGGGCAAATGAACAAATGAAAATATATTAGATAAATGGTTGTAGGTGGTTTTATAGATATTTTCTTTAATGTAACACTACAGATAAAAATGTACAAACACAGAAGAGAGGTTAAAACACTATCTCCCAGAGTCAAGACTTGCTCTTCCACTTATTAACTATTGCCCTGCTGGCCCTTTTGCTATTCCAGAAAGGGAAAGAAATAGAAACCTTTAGACTTCCTTCGAAGCGGTACAACCAAAGCAAATATTCCCTGTATCCATTTTCTTCATCATGTATGTCAACATCTTAGCATCAGAGAAACAAAATCATAATAATGATAATCCAACTTACCAGTTCTCATAAGGCTTTCAGACGGGGCTTGCAAGTGGGAGACCCAGACACTCTGTACCTGTCCTTCAAGGATCTTAAACAGCTTTTCACATCATCACACTGGAGAGCAACCCAGTCGAAGGCTCCCAACGTGTGAATAGTCATTTGACAGCCCAGGCAGTTATACTGGACCATCATTGGCAATAAAGTCATCACTGAGTAATCGGTGAATCTGTCATAAAAAAGTTACTTAAATGCATGTGTTTCTCCACCTGGCCTTCCCCATTGCCCCACATGTTTCAGACATCAATCAGAGGGAAGCTTCACTTCCTTTGCCAAGTCATCACATTGGAGGAGCTTCATGGGCCGGTTCTGAATACTTAACCACAATCCTCACTCATCTTTTGGCTCCCCTGACCTAGAAAAAAACCCGAAGTGCACTGAGAGCATTGCCCGTGCGCGATGGATTTTGCTTTTCGCTGTGCAGGACCAGGAGAGCAAGCATGCGTTCACAAAGGAGGGAGAGGCCACAAAACGGTGGGGTGGGCCAGACAGATACATGGCGACTATTGCGTTTCTATCAATAACGGCACGGAATGCGGGGTTAGGGTGGGAATGGCAAAGGTTATGTTTTAAAGGATCTGCCCAGAGCCTGATGCACTTAGCCTCTGCTAGCCTGTTTGTTAAGTGACTTACACATACGACACAGCACAAAGAGCCTCGAGGAATTCATTCTCTTTGTCAACATCCATGGTTAGGCAATGGGCAAGGCTGCCATCCCGCCTGTGGGTGCTGAGTGCTGGAGCAGAGAGGCGTCCCAGCAATGCTGACTCAACAGCAGGGAATCCTCTGACCTTACACCTTTGAGGGAAATTCATAACCCAGGAAAAATAACTTCCAGTGTTTCTCTTTTGTTTGTTTCCTCATGTCTTTGCTTTATTTCATTTAGGTAACAAGGAAAAAACCAAAAAAAAGGAAAGGAAAGCCTAAATCTGAGCTTTCGTTTTTATGATTCTACTTACATAAATAAAATATTGCTTATTTTTTAATTATTTTGCATGCCTCTGGCTCTCGGTAGGCACTCAAATAATATATAATGCAGCAGCATTAGCCTATTTTCCATTCTTAATAATAACCAAGGGATTGAGCACACTGAAACCTGAAAAATATTTTAACCTGAGTAAGTATGACTCAGATTTCACCAAAAGGCAACATTTTATCTCCCTGGTTCTCTATAAAGCTTATTCATTGCAGAAATGTTTTATACCAGTTAGCGGTTAAAGTTCCAGCATGTCCCATGATGTTGGTCCTCCCTAAATGCTTTAAAGCTCAAAATTAGATTTCTGCTGCAACACTAAATCTCTGCAGTTTTGATCCCAGGGTAAGACCTCTCCTTGCCTCCCCACCCCTCCCCCAGGTCAGGCATGCCTGGGTGGTCTGACAGGAAGGGCACCCAGAGGGAGGCTTCTGGCTTCCCGTCTGTCCTCTGCCTTCATCTCCAGCTGCAGTCACTCCCCTCTCCACACCTGCAGAGCAGAGGGAAAGGGAAGCGAAAGGAACGCAAGGTTCTTTTTCATGAGCTGGTCTCAGACAAACCAGAGAGGTATTTTCTTAGGTTCTTGGAAGCTGTCCCAGCTGGCGTCTCCCTTTTGCAACTCCCGAGATGAGGGAGGTGTGGTCTCTCCCTCCAGCTGATGTTCTAGGGGTGACTCTTCTCCTCCCAGGAGATTTTTATGGAGCAAAAGTACAAATGTCTGCAACCCTCCTTCTGCTCGTCCTCATCTCGTGGTTTAGGTCATCTGATCACGCATATTTGTTTGAGGGAGTCTGGGAGGACAGACTATACCAACACATTCCCCTAACCTGCAACCTCAGAAGTCTCTGTAGCTGTATCAGGCAGGAGCCAGGAGCCGGTGCCTCAGGTCCCAAGAGCTGCACAATCCTCCCTGAGGAGGACCATGGAAGCCTCCCCATTGGCCTCAGGTCAGGAGAGATGCATGCCACCCACCGGGGAAAGGGCAAGGCTCCCATGCTACAGGAACTTCTTCACAAAGCCCCTCCTCTCTCTTTCTCTTACACTCTTGCTGTGAAGCCAGACATGCACAGGGTTCCGGCTATCTACATGGCACATTACTCCAGCACACCCTCTCTCTGCAGTTCAGCTGATGATGCTGGCAACTGACTAACCTGTTGACGATAAATATCTCTCCCCAGAATGATTTATCTATATTTGTGGAAGGAGGGCTTTGGAGTCAGATGGAAATGAATAAAATCCTGATTCCAGCACTCACTAGCTGTGTGGCCTCAGAAAAGTGCTTAACCTCTTGGGGCACTGGCATTCTCATTCATAAGGCAGGCAGAAGGACATATTCCAGGTAGGGTTATCCACTGCAGATAATAGCCCAGGGCACGGTGACTGACAAATAGATGTTCCTTTTTGGCAATTTTTAGAGTGCAGAAGGAAAAGATTTCACTTTACAGAGCCATGAAAACCACTGTGCTTTGAGGACATAACAAGCGAGGACTTTTTCAAATGTCCTGGAGGATTGGAAAAAAAACCAAAACAAAACAAAACAAAATCAAAACAGTGCATACTTTGTTATCTGAATCTGTGTAGGTGCTTAATGACATTGTTCAGTGTTGAACCTACCTGATGTGTGACATTCCTACAACTGCGTTGACCCTCAAGCTATCTATCTCTGGGCACTCCTCCCTAGAGCTCTACCCAGGAGAGACTGTTGGTGGAAAATCCTGGAGTCTTGTAGAACGAGGAGGGCAGGACACCCTGCCATCATTCAGAGCTTAGCAAGCAAAGAGTCACTCGTGAAGACCGGACATGCAGCAAATGTATGAGCAAAGACCAAGGCTTGGTAATTAGGACCCTGAACCAAGGAACAGGCATTTCAATGCAAATCAGGCAATTGCGGTAAGAGCAGCGCAGCTCTCACAGAAAGGTTCCTCTCTTAGGTGTACACAGAAGAGATGCCCGGGAGCCCCAGAAGCCAGTGTACAGCCTTCCTGTGCTATCGTCCACGATGGCAGGGGCTCACCAGCGAGGAGCTCTGTCTATATCCACGATGGGCTTTGCTGTTCTCCACCAAACCATCTGTCATCCTCATAAAGTCTAGAAATATTAAAACATCTTAACCACGCTCATATCTCCGGTCCTGGGATGCCCACTGGGTATTAAAATGAAGGTTATGGTGCAGCAAAGGCCAAAAACACATGGGAAACCCCCTCCCAGAATTCCCCCTACGCGTGCTATGGGTAACACGGTGGGGGGCGGGGGGAGCGGAGGCAGATCCAAGTAGGAAGAGGGAAAATTTTGAACAGTTTCTGGGTAGATATTTTTGGTTATTTGGGGTTTTTAATTATCATTTGCTTCCCATTCTTCACTAGCAGGGCTAATCACGGCCTCTGCTTGATATATTGCAATTTGGTATTTGAAGTTACAGCTTTATTATTAAACCCCAAACTAAGTCCTAGTAAATTGCCTTCCTTTATATGACATATACACCTACTTTACTTGAGAAGGAAGGAGGCGGGGAAATCGATTGCCTTTCAGACTAGTTTAAATGGCCCTAGGAAATTGAGTTGAACTATATGCCTTTCAGATGTTATTCTTCATACATTAATACAACAGCAGCTAACAAACATACGTGATTGAAATGTGCCCACAAAAGAACAAAATATGTTTATTGTACCTGTTAGATCCATCTACTTCACTTAGCCTATTATACAACTCTCAAACCAGTGCAATTATATATAAATATATATATATATATACACACACAGATATGTATTATATATAAAGACCTTTCAGCTTAAGTTTCTTCAAACCACATGTACGTTCATCTATATATGTGCATATTTATATATATTAAATATAATCACCCTTCCTCTTTTCTTGGACCTGCACACACACAATTGTTCATATAATAAATACATAACGTAAAAATGCATATGCATATAAGCAAATTAAATGTTTCAATTATATATAAAGACATTCCCTCTAAAGTTTCTTCAAATTTCCTATACTGATATATTATTTACATACATTATATAACATATGTGTGTATACATATATGTATACACATCCCATTCCCCTTAAGAGTTCTTAGCATCTTAACTATTTGAGGTATTTAACAACAAGATCCTATGAGTTTTACCATGTGAATCTACTCTTCTATTCCAGAGTGCTTGGCATCACTGCGACTTGGCGAGACACCACATCCACGCTGAATCGCTCCAAGAGAGTAGGTGGTGAGAACTTGAGAGTCACAGGGGACCCTACGCCTAACAGTAAGTAGTCTGGCATCTCCAAAGTGTGTTTGAGGGAGACGCTACGATCTTTTCAAAGAGGGTGCGATATGGTCCCCATTGAGTAATTCTGTCGAATATTGGGTTTTAAAAAAATGAGAAGACCATCGACGACCGCAGGAATGGGAGTGTTTCGGGCAAAGGTGGCTGTGGACTGAGGGGCGCGCTTTCCACCTGATGTGATCACGCAGAGCTGAGGAGGAGGCCGTGCGGCCCACCTTCCCTCCCCCCATGTCTGCTTGCTCCAGGCACACAGGAGGTGAACACAAGCAAAACAAAGGAGGAAATTTGCAATTCGAGAGAGAATTGACTGGTTGGGCTGTGTTGTTGTTGCCACACTCCAAACTGACATCAGAATTGCAGGAAAAAAAATGTTTCTTCCTGTTTATATTTTTAAGGTTCCTATTTCCTTACAGTGTTTTGCTGGTGGTTTCTAGAATACTTTTCCCTTTATTTGTACAATCATTTTTATGTTTCATTTTCATATTAAGTATCTATTCAGGTTAGGGTTTTGATTACTCATAATATAAGAAAGTTTTAAAACACATAGGAAAATATAATAATAGGTTTTGCTTTTTGGCTCTTTCTAAGGAAGTAAGATCAGCTCATCACCCTGTTCCTTTTAAGGTGTATTACCAGCGACAAAGTACTTAACTTCCCTCAAGCTCTGTTTCCTTGTTTCTGTAAGAAAAAGAATTGCATTGCTTACCTCGTAGAGGTGTTGAGAGAATGAAATAAGAGACAGTTTACATTAATAAAGTAGTAAGTACACACTCATGGTCTGAGGGCTGGTGGCTGTTACTACAGTTGACATGAAACAAAGAGCCAATTTTAACCATGAACAAATAATCATTCTTTTTGGTTTTTTTTGGTTTTTTTTTTTTTTTTTTTTTTTGAGATAGAGTCTGGCTCTGTCGCTCAGGCTAGAGTGCCATGGTGTCAGCCTAGCTCACAGCAACCTCAAACTCCTGGGCTCAAGCAATCCTCCTGCCTCAGCCTCCCGAGTAGCTGGGACTACAGGCATGCGCCACCATGCCCGGCTAATTTTTTTCTATATATATATTTTTAGTTGTCCAGATAATTTCTTTCTATTTTTTCAGTAGAGACAGGGTCTTGCTCTTGCTCAGGCTGGTCTCGAACTCCTGACCTTGAGCGATCCACCTGCCTCCCAGAGTGCTAGGATTACAGGTGTGAGCCACCGCGCCCAGCCCAAATAATCATTCTTTAATCTTGGACTCTCAGCACATGCCCTTCATAAATACTTCTGAAAACCTACCAGAGCAGTGAGCAACTTGTATAAGATGGAAGGTGGGATGAAAGCCTTTCAGGTGAGCAAGTGGTTTAATCAGAAGCAGCCGTCATGCAAGGTGCAAGAGACAGTGTTCTGTGTGGCGAGGTCAAGCTGGGATTCTGTCCAGTGGCAGGTCCAGTGGGCACCCCTCCTTGTGAACGTAGGGGAAGAGACAGCAAAGGGCCCCAGATGCCAACATCCCCAGTTGTATCCACTGTGGGCGCGGCTACCCCCAACAGGTCCTAGAGGGAGGGGGCTATGCCAGTGGCAAATCAGGAGGGAAAGAAGAAAGGAAGACAGGGAGGAAGGGAAGAAGAGAGGAAAGGAGTTGAGGAGGACAACAGGAAGGCAGGCAGGAAAAGAGAGAAGGAAGAAAGGAAGGAGGGAAGGAAAGAGGGAGGGAAGGAGCAAGCCAGGAAAGGAGTGTTTGGAGCCAGGAGCCCTAAACCCTAGTACAATGCACTTATAAGCGGCACCCCTATCAGGGGGACGTGAAGAACCGGAGCCCCCATCTCAGGTGTCCACAGTCACACCTAATCAGCGAGGATCCCAGGGCCAGAGCTGAAATTCTGAAGTGTGGAGATTCTAATGCCCCAGATCTTTGGCGCGTTTATCCCCCTACACACACGCTGTTTTAGAACAGTGTGTATCTGTCTATACGTACGTGCTAACATTACAGACATGATAAAACCTGTGGGTTTCATCATCAGTGAAGGCTGTAAAGCTGATGTCAGAAGTTCCGCTTTCTTGTCACTAACTCGAACCTGCATTTTATTATTTTTGTGGGTGTTTCTTTAAGCTCTCCATTTTGTTCATATTGTGAGGGTTCATTTAAAAATTACATAATATACACTGTAAATACACTTTACCCCAGTATGCACATTGCGTCATACTGAAATCAAATAAAATGATTCATGGCAATAGCGTCTCCTCGACACCCCCCACAAGGATAACGGGAGAAGTGACCAGGACAAAAGACCACTGGCCAGCGCACGGAGATATTAAATGCTAGTCAAGCTTAACATATTTCCTACTTCCTTACATTAAAAGAATCATAGGTAGAGGCCCTCATGTGCCCCCACGTTACAATGAAGTATCTGGTGTCGGGGGGTGCGGCAGGGATGGCCTAGGACACGTGGGGACCTGGATGAAAGGCAGATGCAGAGTCAGTCTTGGGGGAGGGGGTGCCTGGGAGTCTGCATTTCTAGTGAGCCCCCCAGGGGCTGCTGCTGCTGCTAGTCCGGGCCCACCTCTGCTGTTCACCACTGCAGAGCAGCAAACCCGACCTTTCTCTTGGAGCCAGACTGTACTCTGACGGTCGACAGGATCAAGAACAACACCCGCCCCCGCCAAAGTACCAGATATATCCTAGAGTATAAAGCCAGGAACGGCAACTCAGCCACCTCCCTCCAGAATTCACCTTCTGGAATTCACCAGGCTTGGGGGAAACCAGTGGGAGGAGGCGAGAAAATTCAAGGCATCCCCTGCAAGAGGCTCCCTGAGTCCCTGTTACCATGCCAGTTACATGGGGGAAGAAGGAAGGGGAATCTGCAGTGCGGGGCTGAAGTGGAGGCCCCGTTAGATGGAAGTCGGAGCTTTCTGGTTTCTCGGCATCATCAAGGAATGTGGCCAGGGACTGCCACTTAGAAAGATGGTCCCTAGTCCAACCTGTCACCATCGATCGGTGTGGGGTGGGAGGAAGGGGAAGATCTGTACCCCACAGAGGTAAAGAGAAGAATGGGGCAGAGGATGGTCATTGGAAACAGATATAGTAGACTGGGAACCAAACACAACGAGGAACACAAGCACATAGTCACAAGAACCAAGGGAGTAAACTACGAAGTTGAAATAAGCTAAGACTCTATAAAGAATGTCACATTCACACACACACTCACACTCACACACACACACACACATAAAATAAATGGCATGTTTAAGTCTATATACTGTGTGAGAAGGCATCATCTGTTTATTTGTTCCATCAGTTGTTAATGTGCTTTTGACACCATTGTACTACAGTTTACTGGATCTTCTCCAGTGTATTTTAAAGTTGTCAGGAAAAGTAAGCTATTGCCCCATGGGGAAAACACAACTGTGCAAAAATAAACTGTAATTCATGGAAGGAAATGCATTGTCACTTGGCATAGAAGCTGTCCATCTCTGGCTGTTAGAAGAATTATGAAAAGCTAATGGGTAACTTGTTATTTGTATACAAACCACATCCCTAGAACAAAATTTCATTATTTTCCAATCTAGCTTATGACAAAGCAACATTCACATACTCAGATTTTTTATGTTTTTAGGCAAAGAGGTATATTCCATCTTATGCATGCCAGAGATGTTTCTGAAGAGTGTGGAAAATAAGACTTAAAAAAAAAATTATGTGAACCATGTTTTCACATCTGTGGGAGCTGAAGTCCATAAGGTTCCCCAATGCATCTTTTCTGCAATTGCTGCGAGCCTGTTATTTCAGCAAATGGCACTGGGGCCTTTTTCCCTGATTAAAACACTCTTTCTATCTAATGAATAAACAGAAACATGAGGTTGTTACAATAGAAAAAAATATAACTCTCTCATTTGTGTATTCATTTGTTTCTGGAGAATGGAAAGAAGCTAGGAGTGAGAAATGCAAAGACACCAGCCGGAAAGTACTGACATCCCACAGCCACCACACCAGCATTTGTGGAATGAATCTGTTATGGGCTGAACTGTGTTCCCACCAAAAAGATATGTTGGGGTCCTCACACCCTACTACCTCAGGATGTGACCTTATTTGGAAACAGGGTCTTTACAGAGGTCATCATATTAAAGTGTGGTCATTAGGGTGGTCCTTAATCCAATATAGCTGTTATTCTTACAAAAGGAGGAAATTTGGACCCAGAGACACACAGAGGGAAGGTGGTATAACAAGACACAGGGAAAGGACAGCCACATTCAAGCCAAGGAGAGAGGCCTGGAACAGATCCCTTCCTCACAGCCCTCAGAAAGTATGAACTCTGCTGACACTTTGATCTAGGACTTCTGGCCTCCAGAACTGTAACATGATACGTTTCTGTTGTTTAGGTCACCTAGTTTATGGTACTTCTGTTACATCAGCCGCAGCAAACAGAGAAACCACGAATCACATTTGAGTTACAATTCCCTTCCTCGTTTGCTCATAAATTGCCTCCTCTGAAATCCAGTGTCCTCAAAGAGAAATTATGATTGTGTTAAATGGGGGGGAGTCTCTTACAGCACCAGCTCTAAAAATACATAATTTTATTGACTGTATACTATGCACTGATACTAAGAGCTTCACCTGGCTCGCCTCCTATAACACCTCCATTTTACCCGCCAGGAAAGCGAAACGCGGAGGCTCACTGCCTATCACAGATGAGAAGACCCTTGCTGAATCCATGTGTGTCCGCAGCCACCATCTATGCACTTAACCAGAAATACACCCTCATGTTTTAAAGTCTTTGGAACTTTCTCATTTGTGCTTCTCGAAAGCTCTTATCTTTGTTATTAAGCGTGTATAACACTAAAGGAACACGAGATAGAATCAGGGACAAACAGGTATTTTTCCAAGAATGGGGGAGAAAAAAAAGCTGTTCTGGTTGCATTCATAAAAGTTGGAAAAGGAAGAAAACTCAGAGGAGTCAAAAGACAAATGAGACCTAAGAGGGCAAAAATCGCAAGACGTTTTTAAAAATTATTATTATTTCAGCATCCTCTATGCGTACTCATCCTAGGGAGCAATGCACCAGCTGGGGATGCTCAAAGATGCGGATGACGCACCCTGCCTGCGCCATTGCGCATGCGCCGCGCGGCTGCCCTCCGGGGTCCGCGTGCTGGTCCAGGCCAGCAGGGAGGCGGGCGGGCGAAACCAAAAGGGAATACCACCCGGGTCCGGGGGCTGGCGCTCTGGGCTCGGACGAACCCGCCGGGGAACACCGTGACCAAAGCCATTTGGCTGCAACCTGGCGGCCCGCAGTGATGACCCGCTGAGCATCCTCAAGCCGTCCTCCCCGCTCCACAGCCTGTCACACGGTCCCTCTTTCCTCATTCACGCCCTTCATCTAACTACGAGCCATGAATTTGCCCCCTAACTCGGTGCTCAGTTCTGTGCGGCCCCTGGCTAAGCGGCTTAGCCCGGTTCAGGTGTGAGGTGAGGGGTGTGGTGGTGGATGCGGACAAACGTGTCGCGCCCGCCCGCACCGGAGCTCGGCTCGACGTCCGCGGCGAAGGCCCCAAGCGCGCGTGCGCGGGGCGGTTGGCTGCGCGCGCACCTCCGCTTTGCTCCCCCACCCCCCAGACCGAGAAGGCGGCACCATGGCTGCGCCCCCGCCCGCGCCCCCGCGGCGCCCCGTCACCCACCTCATCTTTGACATGGACGGCCTTCTTCTGGGTGGGTAGTCTGCGGTCGCCTCCCGTGAGGGCTGTTCCGGGCGGGCGTGGGGTCGGCGTCGGGGCGGGGTCCTTCAGAGCCGCGGGGTCGCGGCGGGGCCGTGTCCCGGCGGGGACCTTCCGGCTCCCGCGCGCTCTGTCCCGGCCCGACCCCGAAGCCGGGCGGCTGCCGGCGCCCGCGGGCCCATGTCTGGGCTGACGGGCGCGCGTGGCTGCGGCGTGTACGCGGCCCCGGCGCCCGCTTCCGGTGGGCCGGCCGCTCGTGGGGCCGGAGCACGTGAGGCGCGGTCCCCCGGGGACCACCGAGCTGGCGCACCGCTCCGGTCCTCCGCGCCCTCCTTCCGGTTACCCACCCGTGCGGCCCCGCCTCAGTGTTCCCCTCTGTGGAGTAGCTTCCCGGATACCTGCCCACCGCTTCTGCACTCGCTGTGGGGGCGCACCTGGACTGTAGCATCCTACGTGCTAGTGTTCCTGAACCCGGCGATTTTGCGGGACCCCCGCCCAGTGCGTTTGGCAATGTCTGGAGACATTTTCGGTGGCACAGCTGGAATGAGGGGGCGAGGTCACTGGTATTTAGCGGGGTCCAGGCCAGGGATTCTGCGAAACTTTCTGCAGTGCACAAGAGCTCCCCATGCCACCGCAGGGAATTTTCCCGTCCCAACTGTCGGTGGTGTGGAGGTGCAGAAGCCCTGCTAAGTTTCCTGGCTTCTCAGAGTGACCAACACCGTGGGCAAAACCTGGGTGCAGAAGCTGGGACCCCACCCCACCCCATACTGCCCCATCAAAACCTGTATTTTAACAGCACAAATGCGTGAAAGTTTGAAAAGCACTGCTGTAACGGATCTGAGGCATTGATAAATCCTCGGCAGTGTACTAAATAGTCAGATGGTCAATTCTAGTAGACACGAACTTCACCAACAGTTGGAGATAGTCAATCCTAGTAGACACGAACTTCACCATCCAAGAGGAAATTCAAGTAGAATTCAAAGAATAAAACATTCAGTTTATAATGCAATAGAGAACTGTGCTGAACTCTCCCCAAAACCACAAAAGAATTTCATTATGAAACATATGTTCTAACCTCGTACCCACCAGAAGGCTTCATAGATCTGTAAACATGTCTGCATACTTGATGTGGACTGCTGGCCTGCTGGTTTACATCTATTGCCTCATTTAAAAACCTTGCAAGGTAGGAGGAAGTATTTGCATTTGACTAATAAAAAGGAAAAAAACAAACCTTGCTGCTCAGAGAGGTAAAGCTACTTGCCCAAGGTCACACAGCTATAAGAATCCAAGCCAAGGAATAAATATGCATCAGTATAGTTCTAAATATAAGTGACATTGAACTCATCTTAAACTGAATATGACTGCTCCGGTTTGTCATTTCACTAGGTGGTTCAGTAGCATGATTTTTTAAAAGGCACACAAAAACCAGTCTCTTTATTGTACGGCAGAGAGATATAAAACTGCTGAATTCCAAAGGGAAAAAAAATCCCCACAGAGGTCACTAATTGGAGTGAACAGTGTATACAGCTACTAAATTTGAAATGATTCAATTTCAGAAAGCTTCTGGGATTCATAAGTATAGTTTGTAGATATGAATTTTCCTACTCAGGTGGTCAGGAAGTTAAATTGTCAAATAAATTCCTTACCCTGTAATGAAAGGTCCATAGAACCTGTTCTGGTAGTCTCATGAATTTTAATACCAACCGAGATGTCTCATTAAAATTAAATTTATTAAACTTCTAAATGAGCTTGATGCCTAATTCTGATTCTAGAGTCACACATAGCCATGCCCTGAAGTGATGAATGTTACTTAAATGGCAATATAAGCATTGACCTGACACTGTTACCCAATCTTCCGACAGCCCGAGAATTAAGGCTATTTGGAAAGAGAAACTTAGCTCTTTTTTCCCCCTTCATTTTCTGCCCTTTTCCTCCTTTGCTGCCCTCACTCTCCTTTGAAGTGGTAGGCTTTGCAGGACTCCCTCAGAAACTCACCTTTGCTTACTGTTCTTTCACAAAATGTTGTATATAAAACACAGCTTTCCAGAACGTACCACTCTATCTCATTTAATCTACTAAATTATGTCTGCTCTAATTCTTTAGCACCTCACTTCAGTATATATATTGTTTACATAACAAAATACCATCAGTTTATAATGAGTTCTCTTGTAGTAGGTCTGTTCTTCAGAATTTTGAAAGCATTTCCCAAGTAAGTTTTGTTTTCCAATGATGTAGCCCCATTACTTGAGTTCTCAAGGAAGAAGTAAAATAGAAAACAAGTAGTTTCGTGGAGAATTCTTACAGGGAAGCTTGTTTAATCAGAGGAGAATGAGGAAGTACATGGAGATTTTAGAGGAAATGTTGACGAGAAAGAAAGCTCGCTTTCTTGTGCTTTTTGAAACGTATAGTGCTGTTGGTTGTCCTTTCCAACAAAAACACTTTTGGGTTCTGTTTTTCTTGAGACAGCGATGAATCAGCTGTGATTTAAGTAATAATTTTTTGCTCTCAAATGCCATTCAGAGAGGAAACCGTGACAAGATTTCAAGGCAGAAGAAAGATGACAAGTATTAACTAACTCAGTACCTGTGTAGGGAAAATTATGTGATTTGCAAATAACTGAAATTAGGAGCACAAAAAATGGGCCCAATTTCTTTAAAAGAGAAGGAAGTTCGTTGTCCAGAGCAGCTGTCTCATGGAAATAGAATTGAGCCAGGTAACATTTTCTGGGAGCAACTTTCAAAAAGCAAAAAGATAGAGATGGAACTGACTTGGATGATATATTTTATGTAACCTAATGCATCCAAAGTATTATTATTCAACACATAGTCAATATAAGAAAATCATTGAGATATTTAGCATTCACTTTTGATACTAGGTCCTCAAAGTATGTGTGTGTTTTATACTCACAGCACGTCTCACTTTGAGCTAGTCTCATTACAAGTGCTCAATAGCCACATTTTGCGAGGGGCTACCGGCTTGGAGGGTGCAGGTCTGGATTTTTGCAGAGCAGCCCATGATGTCTGCTGTTGATAATGGTGGTGGGAGAGCCAGGCTGAGGGAGGATGTTAAGTGTATTCAGAATTTGGAATTTTGGTACATGTAAGATATGCTGTATGTAAAATGTATTTTCTGGGAGTCTGATACAGTAATTATTTAAAATCCTTAAAATCAGCAAAGAAAAATAAGCTGATTTTCAAATTCTTAAAAAGTCAGAAAATAGTAAGGTACATCCGTGAGGGGCAACAAGAATGTTTGCAGTATTGATCATAATATGCCATGTCTCTATAAATGTACACAGACCGTAGGATTTTAATGAGTGACCGGTGAATCCTACTTCACTTTCATATAGCAGAATGAAGACCTGTTCTGTGCCTTTTCTCACTCCTGTAGCTCCCTCCTTGCCAAATAATAGCACTTGAGACTGTTTAGAAGTGCCTGCTTCCCTGTCCGGAGCCATGAGACACCAGAAGGTCCTGGAGGCAGGTGTCTGTGGTGTTCACCAAGCCTAGCACCGAGGGGATTGGGGACTCCTGAGCCAGGTGACAGTCCTGTCCAGTGTGTGGTCAGAAGCCCACAGAGAGTGTTTTGTTAACTTGACTAGGTGACTAGGCTATTTCTTTAGACACTGGAATGTCATTAAGCTGATGACAAGAATAGATTTTCCTTATATTAGTGCATACCCTAGGTAAATACTCAAAAGAACCTACCGAAATGTCATTCGTCCCCATGTAATACATCTGAGATTTAAAAGTGGAGGTGATGAGATTTTCAGTGGCAGTTGGTTCTTACCACTTAATGTTATCCAGTCATTCATTCCACATGGGGTTTCTATGAGTTTTGGCACCTTTCTGGGAAAGGTAGAGCAAAATTAAGGATCATTCTGTATGCCTCCGTATGTGCTTCTTGTCTAGCCTCAGAACTTGGAGAGATTCCGGTTGGAATGTGGTAATAATCGCATGCTGTTCTCTTTGGAGATAACCTCTGGCCTTCTGTCTCATGTATTGGGTCTGGTTCCGGATATCAGCAACTCTGTGGTGACAGGTTCACATTCTGTCTTTGCCCTAGCTCCCCTGGGAGCTAACAGTGCACCCTCGGGTTTTATTTCATCTTGCCAGGTGAAATTTAAGTTCTCATCCACATTTGCAAAGGAGAAAGCTGAAATTTGGAGGCCAGTGTGAGGCCTTTGGACAGAAGTGAGCTCCCATGTAAGGGGCTGTAACTGGCCTCATTACAGTGTTATCAATGAGTAATCTGTCGTTCCTGGGAACTGGAAAGGTTTCTGAAATGTAGCAAGCACAGAAGCCTGTGTTCATGTTAAGGGTCCAGAGTTGGAGTAAGATGCTGGATTATATGCTAGAGAAAAAGCATCAAATTGTGGACTCAGCTACCTTTGGTTGTGTTTTCTAATTAGACCTGAACCATGCCAGCCTTAAATTTGTTCTTATATTTAGTGGTTGGGTGTCCACCACAGCTATTCCTGTTTCCAGAATAATCGAGGAGGGGGTAAGATTTAAATTGCAAAATTCTGCAGATAAATGAGAGTTTTGTCCAGCTGACAAT